>JASAMV010007517.1:0-70232 GCA_030248065.1 Rhynchonema sp. JSB1_4
CGGACGAAACGTCGAATGTGGGTTGGGTTAAATCTCCGTTTTGTTGGTGGAAGACTGCTCAATTTGTTGGAAATCAGTTCCCCAAACTTGTTGTTGTGACAAATTTCAACCACATTATAATTTTCAGTTCAGTGAGTTACCGCAAAAAACGGCGGCGTCTGGGCTAGGGTTACATGTATATTTAATAAATCCTTGTGCGATGCGCTTTTTACTCGCAAATTCACTTGCTTAAAATTAGCTTGTTACTTGTTAGTCACAAGTGTCCCTGATTTCTACTTGCGAATTTGCAAGTATTCCGAAAATGCACTAGCAAATCTAAAACTTTATTACGAATTCAAAGTTTGCAGAAAATCTCTTCGTTAACGTTGGGAAATGTTGCCTGGAGTTTATGTTTTCAATTTCAGACCGACTCGTCTGTCCCGTCTGTCGAAAAGCTGCAATCACTTCTTGACGACAACTACCATAATATCCCCACCTTGCAATCTGACATGATCGAAGTATCACACCAACAACCGTCCACTTCCCGTCAAAGTCGACCCTCCACCAAATATAATCCGCCAAGATTCGCCAGTCAAAAACAACCCAACCAGTCGCTTTCAGACGCCGATTTCAGCTGGAGGAAGAAAAAGTGCGTTATCGCTGTTTAGTACAGAAACAAAACAGGATGTTCGAAAATCCAATTCGTGCATATTGAATACTCTGTTTTGTTATCACTCACTGTCCATGAATGTTTCGTCAGTGCTTTTCGATGTCGATCAAAATTTACTTGCTTTGCTGGTTTCTTCCTTCACGTAAAAATCCGATTCCAGTGGCAATACGTTTGTTCGCAGTGCGGCCAGTTTCGGTTGCGGGTCGAGTGCAACGCGTTCATGCACTGCCATCGATGACCTGACACTGTCAACGACGGAGAAAGAGAAAATAGAGAAAATCACGTTGGAACGATTCGGGGGCGAACAGTTTATCGACTCGCATTGTCATCTCGATTTCATGTTCAGCAATATCAAAGTGAGTTTGTCTTTGAAGAAAAATTAGGAAAATGTTACTGCCAAACTTGAAAATGATGTTTTCCTTCAGCAAAAAGTACGCAATTTCGACCATTACCGTAATGTGACTTCGCCGTGGAGCCCGGCGTTCGGTGGCTGCATCGCCAATTGGTGCGAACCAGGGGCGTATCTAACAACTGGAACTGAGTCCACTGGATGGAGCACATTACTAGATGTTGGTTTTTCATTTTTGCTGAATTTTATTCGGGTGGTTCTCGGTCTGATAGGTTCCTAATTGCATCATTCGAATTTGCACGATTTATTGGCATGCTACAGATTTGTTGCTTACCGTAAAAAGTTGTAGGGATGTAATCAGGCAGCAGGCTAGGCAGATTGGGTACTCGCGGTCAAAAATCTTCACAGATCTCTCCACCATAAACCAGGTAGGCCTAGAGTTCTTTTTGCGTTTCTTCCCTTGCTGTAAAATAGCATGCTAACAACCACGACCTCTGCTCTGCTTGCTTCAATCTCCATTTAACTTTTCATCATGCCGTATTGCAGCACGAGCAAGTGTACGGTGCAGCGTTCGGCGTGCACCCCCATTTCTCCGACCATTTCACTGACGACACCAGGGAAGCGTTGAACAATGTTTGGTCAGATGCGCGCTGTGTAGCCGTCGGCGAGACCGGACTCGACTATTACAAGTTGATTGCTCACGTTTCTTTGGTTTTCTGATACAAAAAAATGTATTTTTTTCTAAATCTTACAGCAACAAACTGGACAAAGAGACGCAACGGGCGTGTTTCATCGAGCACATTCAAATGTCGCAAGTCTACGAGAAAACGCTGCTGATTCACTGTCGCGGCGATGAGCCTGGTGGTAGGGGCAACTCGGAAGATCAACTGTACGATATATTGAAAAAGGTCGGGGTTTTTGATCGGAATAATGTAAAAATTAATCCTACGAACATCATAAGCAATATCAATCAAATCTGGTGATTGCTTCTATCCGCTTATCGCTTGGGTCCAGTGGCGTCGTTGGGAAGGGAGAAGTGGGGGGGCGTTACCCGAACGCCCCCCCCCCACTTCCCTACCCCGTAGTATCCGGTATCTTGATTTTTTCACCCGGGGTCAGTGGTGTCGTTGGGGGGGAGGGGGGTTACCCCCCTAGTATCCGGTATCCGGTATCTTGATTTTTTCACCCAGGGGTATCCGGTATCCTGACTTTTTGTCCAGGGTATCCTACCCTAAAATTTTTTCGAAAACCGTAAAAATCGCCCATTTTTACCTCCAAAATGTTCAAAATCGCTTGCTAGCGCAAGCATAACCCCCAAAATGACCATTTTTTGCGCTTTCAACACCGATTTTGCTCGATTTTCCTCTTAAAAAAATTGACCTTTTTTGAACAACCCCCTGGGTATCCGAGATTTTTTATTTTAGGGAGCAACCCCCCCCCCTGGTATCCGAGATTTCTCATTTTGGGTATCCGGTATTCGAAAATTTTGGATTTTGGGTATCCGATATCCTGACTTTTTGATTTCCCAACGACACCACTGCCCGGGGTATCCGGTATCCTGACTTTTTGTCCGGGGATATTCTACCCTGCAATTTTTCCGAAAACGGACCCATCACCAAGTTTGATGTCAGCACAATAATAGTAATTGTTGTTGCGTTGCAGTACGCGCAACGTGACCAATTAATCCATCGACATTGCTACACGCTCGACTATGCCCCTGCCAAGCGTCTGATGCTCGAATTTCCCAATCTGGTGTTCGGTCTGACCCCGTTGATATTCGACAAATCCCCTCCGTCGCTCACCAATTTTGTGCGCGAGGTGTCGCTCGACCGACTGTTGATCGAAACGGACGCGCCCTATTTCAAACCGCCCAAGCGATTGGTTGGCATTTTTTGAACAATTTTTCTTTATTTATGCAGTCTATAGTCTTTGCTGTATCATGATCGGAACCCGCAGTTCTCGGTCACCGAACACTCGCTTTAGAGTGGTAACGGGAGGTTAACGGCAGATGGGAACGGAAAAGTTCGTTCTAATAGTTGCACTACCTGGAGGATTTTCATTATGAAAGGGTCACCATAGAAGAGCACGTGAATGTTTTGTACTTGCCGTAATTATCGTTTCAGTTCCCCAACCTTCACCAATCCCATCCGGGTTACGGTATTGCGGTGGCGCTGAAAATCGCCGAAATCAAATCCATCCCTGTGGCCGAAGTGATACGACAAACGCGCGAGAACACCATCGAGCTGTACAAAGGGTTGAACATTCCAAAATCACTGAACACAACCGAATTCTATTGAGCCAAACAAGTCCTGGTAATCTTCCCGTTTCTTACCCCCCTATGCCCATGCTGGTCAAATTATTGGGTGCTGTAATATCTGAGTTTCTATTTCTGTGTAGTTATGCAGCTCGTACTCTTGCCCGTTTGTGCCTGATTATTATTTTGGTGTGCCGGCATGCATTTTTTACAATTCGATTCTGTGTTCTGTCTGTTAGTTTTCACTCCACTTCTGCTTCTTTCCTCTCTCCCACTCTAAATATTATAATTGACAATAATTGACCCAGACATGTTACAGTTTACGATTAAATTTGATTTGTTCTGTTGTTTCAAAAAACTGAATGCATTCTGTTGAGGCTGTGTTTTCCTTGCTTGTTTGTTATTGTTACTACGTCCTGTTTTTGCTATTGCGGTTTTGTGCCCGGGCGAAGAGTATCAATGTGCGTTTGTGTTATTTTTCTTTGATTGGTGGGTTCTTGGTATTATACCAGTTTATTCTGTGTTATCGGCTAAACTGTATGATATTGAATACTCAAGACAAATGTTATATGATAAAAGTATTGGCCCCATCGTTTTGCAGCTTTTTCCGATGCGTTCATAAACCACTGTCTTTGTCTTGAATGCGTTTCCAGTCAACCGTAAAAAATATTAGCTGGCAGACCTCAAAACCGTATGTTTGCGTAGGTTACCAGAGCAGTTGGATACATCACACAACCTGCACTCACACAAAGACGGAACCGGTTCTTTGGATTGGGATTAAGTTGAACAAACTGTCGGAAATATTTTAGCCTCATCTTACCTGTGGTCGAAGTAGGTTCAACATCGTGCAAAAATAATGAATATTGGTTGTTTTTCGGCGTTATTTCTGGCGTGTGGCATAACACAGATCACTGGTCAATCGTCCACTTGGATTAGAGGTACAGTTATCCCATGGGCAGTCTGCTCTCCATAGAGTTAGATGACCGGAACCGGCACTTTCGATACGATAAAGAATAATCACCACCAGGGGTTGAATTGAATAAAACGATCGATTGGAGGTGAAACTGTCGGCCACCAACCACATGAAGAGTCACTGTAAAGCAGCAAGTCGACTGCACACTGACTTGGTCCTGTTTGTAAAAAAAAGCGTACCCAGTGTGCTTTGCTTCTTGTCGTTGATCCAATCGCCTCGGTCAGATGCAACTGATCCATCCCCCCTTCATACATCAGGCGAGCCCATCGGTCGTCAATGTCGCACGAATCGTGAATGTGCTCGTTTTGGTGCTCGATGTTTCGACGGACAATGCATGTGCATGACGTCACATGTGTTGGTTAATAGACGATGTATGCCAAGTATGTAGGTGTCCACATGTTTGTTTCGAATTTCTGTTATCATGGCCGGTATTCGGTGTATCATGTTTGATGATAAAATCTATCCGACATGCCTTGGCCACTTGACTTCATCGTGTATTGTGAACAGTTTGATGCTGTTGACACCAATTTCGGCCAGTGTGAAGTTTAATTTGGTTTTGGAAACAACTTTTTGCGATGGTGGAATTTAGGCATTGGTAAACATTTCAAACATTTCATTTTGGGATCCTTAACACAAAGAAGTTTTGACCCAGGAAGTCCCGATCCGATTCAGGTGTCCCCCAGATTCCCGATGTCTCCCAGAAAAAGCCCATGACATTAAATGCGGTGTAGGCTGAACCCTAGACACAAGGATAGGACAATGCCTGAATCCATGTAGACATGGAGCCACATCAACGTTGCTGGCATGGCAAATTTGAGGCGTTTTTAGTGATGGAGTTGGCGCACTAATTTTGGAACTTATAGTACGCCAACTCTGTCACAAAAAATACAGCTCAGTATTTGCCAATATAATTCACAAATACCAAAATTTGCCTAAAATTCATGCCAAGTCTACGAAATACGGCCCCTAGTCTTCTGGCGCTGGCCACCTGGGGGACATTCCATACCCTGGGGGACAAGGGGAAGTCTTCTCCCCATTACTAAGTTTCACCCCTCATCAACACCACTCGGCAGCTTATTGTTTGCATAAAGACAGCTTGTCATCAATCAGTTTTCCACTGTGGATCTCAAACTTGTTCATTATTCCGTTTCCAACCGCAGCTACACGAACTTACCGTAACGCTTATTCCTTCCAGAGATCGGCATGGGCATGTCTGGCTGCATGATGCATGAGCAGTGCCATATCACGTGGCCGGGTGCACGTTGTGTCAACAACATCTGTCATTGTCCCTCCAATGCCATTCACGTCAAGACCAGGGATGGAATCGTGTGCTTGGATGATTTTCGTATGTGCTCCTTTTGTGAATGGACTCATACAGACTGTCCTCTTTACTGTGACATATCCGGAACCAGGTGGTTTCCGTCTCGATAAAGGATATGCACTATGCATCTACAAGGTATTATACGTATGAACGATCTAGCAAATAGGGTATGAGCGGCAGATTGGCCGTCCCGTGGAGAACTTCACTCTAAACATGGATTCATTATAAGCAAAGTGAAAACAACTTTAAATTTTTATCCAGAATCCTGCCCATTCGGCGGGCGAGCAGCGGTGTTGAGGGATGAAAATGGTCAAATCGCTCGTTGCACAATCAATCAACGAACAGGGCACATTTCTGGATGTTTGGGTCAGATGCACATGTACGACTGCATCAGGGACTCGACCGCCGATCAAGTCGCATATTTCTGTTGTCCCAATAAAGGTGCCCCATTTATTGGTCTACTTTTGAGACATTTTTCAATTTTCAACATGAATCGTTTTCAGCCAACGTTTGTAGTCAGCCGCCAAATATAATCGGCGCTGGCAACACACGGCCACAAGTGAACCCAACAGATCCATTCCGACTTTTGTACGATTCTCCGTTGAGTGGCGGGATAGCCAGAAGCAGGAAATGGTATATTCTCTCTAAATTTTCAATTGATCCTGATAATTTTTTTACCTGAGATGGATCCCAAATGAGGTACTACGACCGTTCGACCAAGCGTTGTCTGCCGTTGGATCGAGCCTCAGTCGCGTCACCCAATAATTTTCAGACCGAAGAACATTGCGAGAACCACTGTCGATCGTGTAAGCTGAGTTCTCTTGAATTTACTTCAGTATTTCGCTGAAAAAATCAGGCAAAAATCAACATCAATGCAATTCCAGCATGTGATCGCGGTTCGCCGATGTTTCAACGGGACGCCGATGGCAAAGTGATACAATTCGCTCAACAAGTACAAATGTGCGCACCTTTGCAGGGATGTGGGGATCCCAATTATGCGTGCACCACAGTACAACCGGGACGTGCCATTTGCTGTCCGACGAGGGGTTGGTTACAGTATTTGTTGTTTGGATACCCTCTTCGTAGTGATCTTCTATATACAGTGAATCTTTCTAAATGATATTTCTGCCCCCAATTTATCGCCGTTAATCTTCTAATCATCACTCCATAAACGGGCATATAATTGTGACCGAATACGCTTAGTACCGATACGTGTCACTATGAAGCGAGCAGACTGTATGCACTTTTGCATTTAATCGTGGATAACTGTTTTGTGTATTCCAGATTTCATCTGCGGGCCGTTTGGCGGCAATCCTCAAGATCGGGGCAGGCCCTATGATGAGGGTGTTACGTGTGGAAATGGGGTTGGCAAACAAACAAGGTTATTACTCCTGGTTATTAACTGAATCACTCATCTCAAAACACTTCAACTAAACAAAGGGTACCTGCAACTTATTACTGTGGTGTACTGAGTGCAGTAATGTTGGCCTGTTTCGCCCTGTTTCGCTGAAAGACCGAAGCGCCAGGACTCGTCAGTGCGAACGCCTTTGGCAAATTTGTCCAAAAAAAGGCCTGCTAGCAGATCTTAAAATTGCTGGGCTGTAACATCACTGCCTACAATGTTGCACGCACAGGTACTATTACGATCGAACGATTGATAAATGTCAGTCGTTCACATATCTCGGGTGTGGCGGCAATCACAACAATTTTGCCCGCGAATCCGACTGCATGCGATATTGCTCGAAGGCTATGGAATCGTTGAGGTTCAGTTTTCGCAATTGTTTTTACCACTTTAAAACATTTGTTATGAAGTCAAATATTTTGCGCGTCAGAGACGACGTTGGCATCACTGATCTGGGTGATATGCCGTTCGAATTTGAATTGCCGCCATCCGACATCTACATTCGACCCAGACCGGACAGAATCGGAGGTTGATTATCGGATAAGGATGTCCTAGTTGTGCAAAAATAAACTTTTTCGTCTTTAATCGTTTAGAAAAGTGACAGTTTGTGTGTTTTGAAATTTGACCGCTCATTCGATTCTTTTATTCAAAGCATCTAGTATGAATAAAAATCATGAATAAATCAGTAAGTAACCGATGACGTATGCAATGGCTCACAGGTAGGTAATGGTATTTCACATCGTGCTGTGGCAAAAGGGAACTCAGCACATGCCCTTTGAAAATCATTCAACCATTCCCTGATCCTAACTACAGCAGTCGAACCCTCACACCAGTTATCCCAGCCATCATAATTATATTCACTTGAACAATTTTGACTGAATGTTGCACCTTATACATGGTATATACCTACGCACATCCGCTTTGGGTGCAGAACCACTCAGCGGCACAGTTCATGAGACATGGCAACAAAATCGTTCCGACTTCCGAGCGTTTTTCTTGACGAAGCTTCCGAGCCCAAAAATTTCTCTGCGTGAGCAGCCTCAGTGTTCGTAAGTTGAGAGCGATGTTTTACACGTTTATTACACGATCCACATGGTATATATACATTTGACCAACACCCCATACCTATAATTGCGTTGTTTTGCAACACAAAAGTGGCAGACTGCGTATTGAAGCCACAACATTTTTCTCCGCCGCCTAACAGCTGTGGACCGCTGTGCCGCAACACTAATAATTTTCACACTTTGGCGCCTCATACATAATTTTAGGTGTCCGTTACTTCTTACGCGAGTAGCTTGTTTTGCTAATACTTTGGTTTCCGTCAGCGGACGCCCGTTTACCGCCCATCTTGAGTGAGATACAGACAATGAAGTGTAACCATTGTGCCGAACAGGCGAGGTTCAAATTACAGTTGCTGCAGCAGGGTTTCCTTCCGTACACAATAATCGAGTCTATTTTCACACACGCTCACACTTGCGCAATTCTGTGCGATTTGCATTTCCCGGCGCACTAATTTTGTAATTTAGACCACTGGTTCGGGTCCAGAACATGTGATGCCCAGAAACAGACTCTCAGCAAGCAGTTCATTGCGTTACGCCAACACGCACACTTGCACAGTGACAAGGTAGAGGTGTGACCTCATTTCCAGCGTCCCCCACCCAGCTGTGCCATAGTACCACGTGGCACATGCCCGGAAACCTAAAGCCCTGACTCAAATTTTAATCGCTACCTCCAGCGAACGCCTACACGTACCGAAAACCAGCATTCATGGGCACGTGTCTGTGTATCAAATCTGCACCACGTATACATTGTTGTTCCTCGTGGCCGTGGTAACACGCTGTGTTGGGCGTAGGTACTTATGTAACATATCTTTCCTGGTGGTGAGTTTAGAAGCTGCTTTGTTTGAGACACTGCTAATCCTCATGAACATGAATCATTACTTCTTCTCTTCGAACCCTGCGGTATATCCGGCACGACCAGTTTTCTGGTACTTTTTGATCTGGGCATATTGATTGAAGAACTTGGTATGCTACATCGAATTTCCCTTTCTTTTCAAATATCAGCCAATTTTGTTTCGAACTTTCTTCTCATTTTTAAGGTCACGTGTTCCGTTCCGCAACCCATCCAATAAACTGCACAAAATTAGGAGCACTTCGGCACTTTTATTCAACACCTAACGGGTGACATTCAGTTTATCACAATGAGTGATTGCCACATGAAAGAGTAGATACTTATATATCAGACTGCGAATATGACTATTCAGGGCACTGGGTCTGACTGAGGTCTATTAGGGCAGATCTGTTTAAAATTTGCGCGCACGCAATGTCAATTTGCTACGTCCACTAATCGTCAATGTGTAGCCAGACCCCAACCTCAAAACTGCAACTGCAAACAATTCATCATTTTGATCGAGTTTTAAAGTCCAGTGCGTTGGGTGTGATGTGGATGCGGATATATGTACACGCATTGATTGGTGATTTTTATGTTGATAATAATGCTGTTATATTGTGATGTTAATGTTTGTTTGTTCATGACATTAGTTGCTGGAGGCAAACCAATTCCCAAAACTCGCCCGCATTACTCCTGAATTTGATATTGCACTTGCGGTCTTGGTTGACGTGCGTTGATAACCAAACCAAACTTACTATACGTATCCAGCGTTGCCGCCCCAGCCACAGTGCGTGACAGAACTGATGCATGATCAAATAAGTATAAGCACTTGTTTCGTTGGCTGTTCAATAAACGTTAGGGTGTTTGTTTCGTGTTTCGCACTTTGTTTGATATTACCATGTCAACTGCGCACTGCGTTACGAGCTATTAACAGCGGACTACGAATGAACTTATGAGCCCAAGATGGGTGTAGCGTGTTGGGTTGGTTGTGATAACAGATCCGGGTCAATGTCCATATCCATGACTAAATCAGACATTAAATTAGAACTAATTTTCTGCTAATCTGCGCAGTTTATCTTGCTAGATCAGGCTCGAGATCAAATGTCCGACCTTCCAACTTTTGCGTTTAAAGACAGACAGTGTATGTAAACTTGTTGATTATTGTTAGCAAGTTGTATATCTGTCTATTGATTTTGTGTTTTGAACACCAGTCCGTTATCATGTAGTACACCAACAACGTGCCTATTTGCGTACGATGTCAGGGCCCCATGCACAGCGCTGCGCTTTTTATGCCCCAACTGCAAACCGTTTCACGTTTAGTTTTAAATGTGTGATGTCTCGTGTATTTATTTTAATTTGTTTATGTGCAGTTTTGAAGTGTGGTATTCATCTCCGTGGCTATTAGACATGTAAATGTTTTAAGTGTATATAAAATATTTTGTTCACGAGTTGGAATTGAAAACCGTTCGATTGACACGAGTTTTTTCGACGCGACTTTCCGATATTTCCTTCTGGCGCCAGGCAGATAGTTCTAAATTTTGTTTCCCGGATTGGAACTTGTGATACAAACGTAAAGAACTAGTAGACTATCAAAGAAGAAATCCCCTAACCGTTGTCGCACTATCACGTCCTATATTTTTAACACTTCGTTAAAAAATACTTCTCACACCATTTCTTATCTTGACCCCAACGGAACATCAGTGTAACTTCGTGTGTAACACAAACCGCGATAGGTTTTTTATCACGCAAAAGATCATGACCACCTGATGGGTCTTGCAAGAGATGGATTCAATTGTTCACCAATGAAGTGCGTGGTGTCAAATAAATTATCCCATTTTCAAGCGTGATTTTGGACTTGTTTTTTATGCTAAATTTGCGTATGAATATGACTGGTGTCAAACGCCTGTCAGATACCCCAAGAAGACCCAATTCACGATGGGCTAATTGATGTGTCAATCCCATTGAGTCTGACGTGATCTCAGCCCATCATCTGGATCTACTTTTTGTTCCTAAAATAAATCTGGCTTATTTTTGCGCGATGCACATTTTTACATTTAAAAATGATTTAAAAGAAAGGTTTTCCCGTCTTTTTCTGAGCACGACAAGAAATTAGACACTTTGCACATGATTTGCACAAAGTTTGCAACATGTTCCAGGTCTGTTTTTTCATGCTCTGAATCTGCTAAACCGCATTTAATACATATTTCTGATGTTTGCGTTTCGACGCAATTATTTATTATCATTGTCAAAATATTTTCATGCTGGAAAGTTGTCCTGCATTGAGATATGCCTGCCAAATGTCGCATGCATTTTTCATGAATTCATGAACAACTTGTGTTCAACATAAAAACCTGTTTGAAAATGTTTTTGTATCGCTTATGTGTATCCTGTCCCCAGATGCACTTGATGCTGGAGCCATTTTTTAACATGCACGTAAATTGAGGTGCAACGAGGTCATAACTCTGCAACAGTATTTTTCCATAAATCTGAAAAATTGCAATTAATTCGATTTTACGGTGCTGTTGACTCGCTGAATCAGCGCACTTTCAAAGTATTTATCTTTAGATTGGCCAGCTTCATACTCAGCAGACAATCGCAAATTTATCTCTGAATTTCAATTAAAATTCAACAACCTCATTAATTTTCCGTGAAAGTTTACCCAAATCCGTATATTCAAACAAGCGACGTGCATTGTCAACAACAGAAAGGGTCAACTGAAGTCTCAACCCGAGCAGCTCTGCACCTTCTATGGTGTAATCCTGGTGCAACGTGAAATCCAACACCAATACACTCTACGTGGGTGCACTGCCTCGGTGGGTGCGTGTAACCAACGTCACTTGATACGCACCTCGGCACTGCGTATAGACGAGACGACCAAAATGGCGACCTTTTAGCGAAGGGCCATCACTGTAGTTGCCGATTGACTCAAAGAGCGAACAGCTTAAAAAAGTACAAAAACAATATTTAGAAGCTTGATAATTATCATGCCGGTGCAAAATCCCCTACACGCGACGGTGCTGTGTGTGCTCTGGGCCTTGGCCTATTGCGCCCCGATGGACCCGAATGTCAGATTTATCGAACCATATCAATCACCAGTCACCAGCGAGGACAAGAGCAGAACAATGAAGTTGACCTACGTGAAACAATTTGATAAGGAACATGCAACGGTAAGCTGGTCAATGAAACACTTTTGAAAAAATCAAAATTGTAAATTATGGTCATGGAATTTATGACTCAATAATGAAAACTTAATTTACAGGCCTACCTGAAAGAATTCGGCTACTTCAAGAAAGCTGCAGGTGATTTCACACAAGCACTTGGATTGTTCCAAACGTTTGCCGAACTGCCAGTCACGGGGGTGCTGGACCAAACGACCATTGACAAAATGAGACAACCCAGATGTGGCAACAGGTCCGTGTGTACTCGGGCGTCCATTTTGGAACATTGAAATGTCCATTGCGTTTGTCTACTTGACCGCATCTTGGTGCAGTCTGTTGTCATATGGCCTTAGAGCAATGGGCAGTTTCGGTCACCAGGTCCAGTTCAGTATGACTACATGAAGTGATGTTTCAGAGACATTGAGGAGGACTACGAAGAACTACCCAATCCACTTGACTCCGAGACGATTGGCAAATCATCGACATCAAATCACACCAGACAGAAACGATACGTCATTGAAGGTACAAAAGCCCGGTTGAAACTTATTGAACTGCTTATGTTTGAACGTTTTGAAAATTTAGGTTCCTACTGGGGCGTCAAGGACATCACATACAAAATCAGTCGATATCCGTCGAATCATCCCGATACCGATATGAAGCCAGAAGAAGTCGATGAAATTATACAACGGGCATTCAAAGTTGGGAAACTTTTCTTTTTCTTTTCATTTGGCTATATTCAATCGTTGCCTTGAAATATCAGGTGTGGGAAGAGCACAGCCCATTGAGATTCGTGAAAATGAACGATCAGGAATCGGTCAACATCGAGATTCTGTTCGCACAAAAATCACACGGAGATGGGGAGCCGTTCGATGGAAGAGGTATAATATAAATAAAACAATAAAGTAAATGATGAAAACAGAAAAAAGCAGGAAAATCCTGCAGGTCAAATTCTGGCGCACGCATTTTTCCCTCGCTACGGTGGAGACGTCCATTTTGACGATGATGAGCCATGGCAGACCCTGAAGGAGAAAGGTAGACTCCATGTGGTTGTGTAGAAAAGATTGTCCGGTATAACTTGAAGTGCACATTTGGCTTGCTTGTGCCGCCTTTCACAACACTGTGCCTATTTCGCTGTGGGACACCAAATTGAAGCACGCATTAAGACAAGTGTGTTTAGTGGGTGATTTTCCTGTCTGTCGTCACTACTTTGCATCAAAATCGGATTAAGCATTGGTCCGCATTCGCAAGATTTTTCTTTGAGATGTTTCACCCGCTGTTGATCCGCTGACTGTGATTCCCACGTGTGCACCCCACCCACGCACGTGCCCCCCCAATCAACACATTCTAGCACCACAACAGCACGGCAATATGGCACTGCCAGCGACGGCAGACAACTATGGCAGGGGTCGAAGTGCGGCACAACGGTATTTCACTCATCATCCAACACCGGAGCCGCATGTGGGACGACCTCCGGTGCGCATACCGTTCTGGAATCAATTAGGTACCGCACATTGCTGGTTTCTAGCCTTTGGGTTTTATGGTCGGCGGTGTGCACTTTGCTGGCACCAGGGTCAAGGCTGTTTAACCTTGACTTGACAACAACATGGTTTTATATAATATGCCTGTCCATGAAACCTCATGCAGCATACCATCAGACCAGCCCGAATGCCAGCAAGGTGCATACACCGAACATGTGTGCCGACTTGTGAAAAGTGTGCTTTAAATTGCTTGCATCACTCTTTTTTGCACATTTTTGCCTGGTATGTGTATGTTTTCGCTGCCGCGGTTTCTTCGGATTACTGTCACTGCTTGAGATACTGGTTTCCTATGTTTGGTGTCAACTTTCCTGTCTCAGCCCGAAAATTTCAACCAGCCTTTATGAATCAGGTATCAACCTGTATTCGGTCGCGTCACACGAAATCGGCCATTCTCTGGGGCTGAAACATTCAATGGACCATACGGCCCTGATGGCACCCTTCTATCAGGGATATGATGGTGATTCGATACATTTGGAGACTGATGATATCAAGGGCTTGCAACATCTGTACGGTGAGGCACTTTCAGATTTGCAACTTTTGTGGACTTTTCAAACTTACGAAATGAACCTGATTTTCAGGCAAGCCGCCTGATTCGAAAAATACTTTCGTTCCGTCGAAACCAGAGAAGGTGGGCTTTTTCGGCGCAGCGTCTTCGGACAAGAACCTGTACGATATTTGTCGTGATCCACGAATTGATGCCATAACGGTGCTCGGTAATGGCAGTACCTATGCGTTCAAGGGTTGGTAATGGTCGAAACATTGCCTTAGCCACAGCTGTTCATAACACACGTGAGGAACTAATTTGCAGGCCATTTATACTGGAAACTCAACGAGTTATCTTACGAGAAGGGCTACCCACGAAACATCAGCTCTGACTGGGATGACCTACCTGGGGACCTCGATGCGGCTGTCACTGACTACGATGGTGACACGTACTTCTTCAAGGTAATCGCGTGATTGATTAATTGATTGCTTAGATGATCAACCCTAGCTTCCCTTGTCATTTCAGGGTAATAAATACTGGTTATACGACCCCGACGGCCGACGGTATCGCGGTTATCCACGTGAGATCTCAGTGGGACTAGTGGACACGCCCAGCGACCTGGATGCTGCCCTCATATGGAATTATGACGAAAAGCCATATTTCTTCAAAGGTGACACTTGCATTACCCGGCCCGTTCTCGTTGACGATGACCTGCTCATCGCCCGTCGCGAAATCACACAGCGCTTCGTATACATGTATCTGCATTGTGACAATTTCAATGCCCAGTTTTTACAGTGACATGATCGGGAGCCATTGTAAAGAATATTCACCATCTAAAGTGGTAGTTTGAATGTTAACCATTAGATCTTGAACCAAAACAGTCGCAAGAAAGGCTGTAAGATACATACGACATTGCGCATTGTCATTCTTTGTTCCACACCGTAACCCTTTCAATCGTTGCAGGTGCCCAATTCTGGCAGTACTCCCGCTGGGGCATGCCATCCGACTGGCCCCGGGCTGTCAAGGACGTGTTCACGGGGCTGTCCGTTGACGTGCCCAGAAAGATCGATGCCGCGCTCAAATGGACGAATAGAAAATCGTATTTATTCTCTGGAACGGTCTACTACAGATTAACGGACAGGGAAATGAAGGTTTGGTTGACCGAGCTGGGGTGCCGATCATTGACAGTCCGCCCTGTTTATAGTAACACGATCTGGATCCGGCATTTTCGGCCACCAGAAAGGATGATAGTCCTGTTATCGCTCATACTTGTAGATAACGAAAATAAGGTGGGGTTACGCGTTCCATGACACGCACAAGGACCTTCTTGAATTGCTTGTGTGCCCCGGTTTATATTGAAAAAAAAACGGCTGTTTCTGACCTAAAACAGCAAAGGTCATGTAAATGATGAAACATCACCGCTCGTCTTCACAGATAGCGCCCGGCTACCCGCGTGATACGGGCGAATGGTGGTTTGGATGCGAGTCGAAACCCACACGTGGGAAACGAAGTACAATCGATAGAAGGGACAAGTGATATGAAACATTACACAAACGTGTAACACTGCCCTCAGGGTTGGATTTGGTCAAGCAGTGCTCAATTTGTTTTTTGTCTGAAAAGTGTTGACCTCAATCCAACCCACTCCCTTTTATACAACGAATCGTGTAGTGCAAGAGCAAATGATCAAGATTCCGTCTTGTTTGTACCAACGTTTCTTGAAGTCCGTGCATTTATTCCGCGTGTCTGTGTACATTGAGCATGTGATTATTGACAATTTGTTATATGATATGATCAATCTAGTCACAAATTTTATTTTAATTTTTTCTTTCCCGCTTTTTTACAAATCCCCCTATTTTTTCGCTGGGGACTTTTTCGTGGAACTTTATGTGCTATTGTGGCGACCTGTATTGTGCATAGAACTGTATGAGCGTGGCACATGTGAAATTGAAAAAGAGTTTTTTAGTATTTCGAATTATTTTATCCTGTACAAAATGCAACGTCAAGATATTTGTTTTGAAAAATATCGAATCATGCGTGATGCAAAAACATTTGCAGATCACAGTGGCGTAAAATACAGTATATACACAGTGTTCACATAATCTAAAGCTGAACAGTCAAAATAAGAAGATGCGTGTGTTCTCAAAATACGTATTGTTGAACAAGATCATTCAAAACAACCAAATAGATACGGGGCACTTCCGTTTAAATAAAAAATAAAAAATAAAGCTCTACGCGGCTGACTAGAAATTCCCAATTGAGCTTCATGGCTTCGAAAGCTCAGAACAAACGTAGTTCACTTTTCGATCCCTGACTAGAAACAGTCCTCCAAATTCCCTTAATCACGACAGTAAAATATCCGAAGTGACACATATCTTCTGCCAGATCTGCGATATGCGTCTGTGAATGCCCGACCCACGTCCCCGGCCGAAATGACATCTTGTCTCGGTGAAAGGTATGCCCCGATGGTAATATTCATTGTGGTCAAACAGCAGACATTGACGTGTTCTTCTGAACCTCGAAGCCGGCAGATATTCGAACATGAGACACCTCTCATCGTGTTTACAATGATTCCAACATTGTTCGGTGAATGACTCCCTGAGTCCATCTACGGTCGGCACCTCGCGCGGTTGACCGCAGTTCAGCACCGTGTGAAACGAATAGTCCTGACGAACGAAATGCACGCGGTCGCATGTCAGAGCTGTAATCAACGTGTTATTGGAGTGGTGACCACCACTAAAAATGTTTGAGTTCGGGTACGTTTGTTCTCAGCTATGATGTGCACAATACTCTTTTCGCTCTGTCATTCACTGACGAGATGCGCAAAAAGACTTCTTCAGTGCAACTGCACCAGATGGCTACCTAACCTCAGCAAGAAGTGAGGGGCTCGGCCGATGTTAATGTTCTCGTAAGACAACACAACTTACGCGGTCCCTTCCTGACACAGCCGGGTGACATTTCATACAGTTCCCAGGTGTAGTTGCGTTGTAGCTGACAAGCGCCGCCATTACGAGTGCTTCGATCAGCGTAGAGAATGCACCACGGCCAATTCTCGGTTGAATAGGCGGCAGCCACACAGTCACGATTGGTTAGACACTCGATCTTACAGTCCTGGGCGGAAATAGGAGCTCATTTGGGAGCAAAGTAGCAATTTTTCGAAACATCACCAAACCTGTCGCCGTTCAAACCCGTTCCTGCCGACCATTTCGTACGCCCCAACCATCGGACAACCGGGTTCAGGCAAATAGTCATAGATGCGGATCAGACGCTCGCAATCTGCAATTGTCATCTGTGTTTTTGGGCTGGCCGTATTGATCATTGGGGAACCCCCTTAGGCTTAGGCCAAACGTAAAAGTGACCCCCATCCGTGTACTCTATCGCAAAATCGAAAATTTGCATATTCTCCCCGTATTGTGCATTCACACCGATGATCTGGTGCACCGCCCGCTCGTCTGTGCAAGCAGGTTGAAAACCGCGTTGCATGGCCCGTGTGGCCGACCAGAGCGCGACTACCAATGGGCATGATAACACAAGATCACTGCTGAAACCTGAATGAACAGGATGAGATTCTTACATTTACCACAACGATGAGATCCTTACATTTACCACAACTAACCGAGCGCCTCAGCTGTGGTCGTGGTCGGTGGTGTTGTGGTTCCTGTAGTCGTGGTTGTCGACGTTGTCGTCGTAGTTACAATAATTGGTTGTTTCGACGACTTTTCATGACGAGTGCTCATGTTGTTTAGCACTGGCATTCGTTCCGTTTCATTATCGTGAATTTCCATGGTAAAATTTCCCGCATCCAAAATTACAGTGTTATTCGAAAGTAGTGAATCGAAATCAGTTGAATTGTCCAAGTTTTCTCCACTGCTCTCGAAGATCGAGGTCGAATTCGCTAGTATGCTCTTGGTGACCAATGTTTCTTCAGCAGAATCACTGCCGCTGGTCTCACTATGCACCCTTCCGGGCGTCGAGGGAGGAACCTCAGTGGCGGCAGATGATGTTTCAACCTCAATCTCTGCAGGAGTAGTCGTTTTAATCAATGGATTTACAACTTTTGATTCCGACTCCTCAACCTCTGACGTTGGGATATGTTTCTGAACGATGATTCCACCCGTTAGAACGGCGTTACCCGCTGTTTGAAAGAACAGATGCTTCTTGCGACCTTGGTGCTCGTCAAGACCCGATGTTTGCGGCTTTTTGTCAATTGTGCCACTGCCTGTGACCACGACCAGCACGCAGCAGGACAGCACAGTGAAGAAACTGAAAAAAAATGCGATGTAGCTCTTTAGTGACATTTGGATGATGTTATCATGGTGTACATGTGACATTTGAGGCTCACCTGAGGCAGTTCATTTTGCCGACTCACTTCATGGCATTTCGAAATTCGATGCGGAGTTGCAATTTATGATTGTCTTTTATGTCGCGCAATCTGAAAATGTTAAAAAACTGCAAATTGAGAGAACTCGTGACAGGACAAAATGGGCGGCGTTTAGACACAAAGATGACATTACCGTTTACACAAATCATCGATTCAAACTTTTACTACTGGCGCCTGACAAGTACGAAATACGAGGTCAAACTGTCTGCAGGTGCTGCTAATTTTATGAATGGTCGCAGAATTACGATATCATAACACAGTTGTACCAAGTGCACACGGGTGTTAGCGAAAAAAAGCTCTTGCGAGCGAAACTGGACTGCAATCTGTGTGTGCGGTGTGTCAGTTTCGTGCAGCAACTGGGCAGAGTGGGAAACTTCGGAGATCGGTCCGGTTTCCGATTGATTCGCGTACATGTTGCGTCTGTGATACACAAACTATTCCGTTTGTGGACGTTGAAACGTCACAAACACAAAAACAGGTCAGAGTGACATAAAAATGCCTCGCTGATGTTTCACGGGTCGTTTCTCAGACATGCAGTGATGGTTTATGAACACAAAACGAGCCCGTGTTTCTGTGGGGTCATGTGGCCATCAGGTGCATTCCGCCAACGATGACCAGATGCACCACTCGTCTGCAAAAGTAGTTCAAAACGGGTATAAGTGTCTGGAACCGCATTGTCATACAACTCACAATAAAAGTTCACAACTTCAGGACTGTACCAGACCTAACCGATCTTGAACTTAATCGTTGTCATTTGCGGAAAAGGAAACGTGCATCAAACGTCGCACTGCTAAAATTTATTGTTCTGGTGCAGCGCCGTTTCAACATCTTCATCATACACACACCAACACAGTTTGCAATCAAGAGCGCAAACAAATGGTACAGACGCCGTTCAGTCGCTGCATACTAAAAAAATTATGAATGAAACGACTGTCAATTCTTATGACTGCGCTGCTGCTGCAGTATTATACGACAAGCGACACGTTATTTAAGTGTTTAACGTTAAAAACAGCTAGTGGTACAGATTAAAAACTATCAGATTTTGCCTGACCAGAGTTCGTGGAGTCCGTTGTGATCAGAACGGATTAGCAGTTGAACAGACACTGCATGGATAAGTCGCAAAATAGAATGGTGGGGTGGAAGTATCGTTTATTAGCAGGCAACAAATACTGTGTGTAATATCAGTTGCTTTTTTGATTTAAAAAGTGTTGTTTGTGCACATGACACAAGCAAAGGAAAGAAAGCGCGTGATTTCGACGTCATCGTATTTATAAATATTGGAAAACTATCTGCACCCACACCTTGTGTAGGTACATGTACCCAATTAGTACGATCCTTCTGTGAGTCATCAACCTGCCGTTCACCGTCAACAGAAAAGTTTCCAGTTTTTGATTTATTGGTGTAAACAGCGGTGGTGTGCTCCTCACTGTCTGGGAAAAGGCCAGCACATGATTAGAACAAAGTGCAACAAAGGTTCCTGCTGTTCGGGATGTCGCGTGACATCGCCACCTGTGAGCTGCTCTACACACTGCTCTCCAGTGATGAACCAACACAAATCTCATCACAACATATAAAGATAGGTACAGTATGTAACCGAGCGCAACTGCAACGCGCCAATGTTCGCATGTATGTATACCTTACATAACATACTTTTTTTGGAAATGTTCAAAAGTTCTAGGGTCACTGATGCCATGCGTGTGAAGGAGGTGTCAAATCACCCGAAACCAATTGGTTTAAAGGGTCTACGTTGTGCCTCCAGCCAAATTCTTCTTGTAATTGTCACACAAAAGCGCAAGCGCAACAACGGCTTACAACACGTCATCAATCTTTTTGTCTGCTGTAATTCCTGACTGAGTTTGCTGTGAAGCTTCCTGCATTGGTCTTTCATCTTTTCCGCTCGTCATTTTGGAAGCCGGGTCTGCCTCTGGGTGACTGAAAGTTTGTGTCAGGTCTATCCCAGACGTTTTACATAGTTTTTTTTACATTCTTCGCGCGTTTAGGGACAATAAACGTGAAGCTCAACTGTAGCCACTTCAAAGTTCCGGTGTCACGGGCAACTAAATTCCAAAAGTTTATGCATGGCATAAAATAAATGGAACACACATCCTGACTAAAGCAAGAAAAAAGAAAATTTAAAAATTAATATCAAAGATAAAAATGAAAATACGAAAAGTATGGCTGAATAAATTTAGACACAATGGACGATAATAACGACATCAATAAACTCATAAATTAAAGCTATTTTGAATATATACTTTTGCAGAACTCCGACTTTTCGGAAAGTGTCGTAATTCAATCATCTTGAACTTACTGGAGACAAAAAATAAACGAAAAAGGAACAAAACACACTCTCTAGCTATCGAGAAAGTATTTAACCAAGGCCATGGACACTTCAAATTTATTCTATCACAATTTTATATTCCGGCTTACACTTATGTTGTCAACGCATCTGCCCGTATTTCGTGCAAACGCAGCAGGATGCCTGATGTCGTCAATGCACCGGTCTCACTCTCCAAGTGTGCTATCGCAACCATGTATAGTCCAACCACGAGCTCATGAGACGACTTTTTTTAAAGCTTGCTTGGCCAGATTTAAAAAATGCACCGGGTTACACGGTTTCGAAAAGCAAAAGAAAAAGTTTTACACGGCTTTGAGAGAGGATGACAAGTTCTAGCTGGCTGACCTCAATTTGTTGCGTGCTTGCGCGAACAGCAACGTTATTCAACACACAAATGTTTTGGGAGTCAAAAGGGAATTTACGCACCGAGGTGGAGAGCGTGTTTTTACCAAATACGTGCGTTTCTCTGTCTTTCGTTTTCGAAACACGTGGAACGGGAACATCATTGGATCCGCACAAGCCCACTTCAAAAAAGTGGTCTCATGAGCTCGTGATTGGACTATATGTATATTCATTTCATTGTGCTTATGTTGCTGTCGTCGCGCTATAGCTTGCACGCACGAATTACCTTCAGCTGCGACGACAACAGTAACAATAGCCTATTCTAAGCAAGTGTGGGCAGATGGGTATCTAAGCCGGTTTCAAATTGTTACAACCAAAGAGTTCTGTTGTGCTTCTTGGGTAGTTGGATGCAGCCTGAAAGAAAGAAGTAAAGGAACGTATTGGGAAGCACGAGAAAGTATGCTCAAATTCAGGGCGGACCTAGGTTATCCGGAATCCGCAACACGGAAGTAATTTGCGTGTAAAAACACAAAATATTTCAGAAATATTTCCGGATTCCGTTAAATTTTTCATGCATTAATCGTCCGGAATCCGGAAATATTATCGGATTCCAGTCTCCGAATTTAACCTAAGTCAAAATGAATAATGACAAAGGTCAAGCCAACCTTTAGATTCAATCTATCATCGACTTCCACCCTGTAGTATTCACTGCCACTAAATAGTAGCAGTGTATTGTTCTCAAGTCGTAGTGCGGCATCGACCGTCTGCAATTGTGGCGAAATCGTGCTCAACGACTGAGGAGCCTGGGTTGGTCGACCGGTGGAACGTTCACTGAGGAAGTACCGGCCACCTGTAGGACAAAGTGGTTGAGCTCCACACTGTATCATCTGTCAAAGCGAGGGCCAATGGGCATGATAACAACAATGCCGACATCCCCCCTGATGACCTTGAATGGGCTTTTCTGGCAGTGTGAACAGTGAGCTTTGCCCGTTTCGCCCAGTTTTCACAAACAGACGGGTCACTTATCAATGCCTGATGTACCAACATAGTACCTTGAAAGAAATACACCAAATGGTCGTGTGTGGCGTCTGATGTGACTCTGAGCACGGCGTCAAGTTTATCTGTCGGCAATTGTTTGTAGAGCATCATGTCCTGGAAATCTATTCGATTGCTGATTGCCTCTGGCCGCTCCCCCGGCGCTGACATGGCGAAATCGTATTCCCACGCTTGGCGACCCTGAAAGTTGGGAAAAGAAAAATATTTGATTTGATTGATTGTGTCATTTCGTTTTTCGATGATGTGTTTAGTGTGGGTGAACATGAGTCACCTTCCTTTTGGCTTCTTTCTACTCAAAATTTTGAAATTTACTGACGCACAACTTGACACAAGGCTCATTACACAAACCTGAAACACCCTGGTGTACGAATAGTGGTCAGTGAAAACAGCGTCGATGTGCGACGGTGAATCAACGCCATTGAAAAACTGCGCCAGCGTTTTCGGTTTCGACAATTTGAAGTACGGAGATTTGTCGATCACGTGATACACGTGGTTGCCTGAATGTCACGGAAATTTATGCATGTGACTATTGGATATGACGACCTTCGTGCTTGTGCGCAAACAGTGATGCTTTATGCGAGCATAAAACCAGCTCGTGTGGCACGGCACGGTTTTTGAGGTCACGTGGCCATCTGAATTCGCTCTGACGATGACCTGGCGCACCGCTCTTTTGTGAAGACAGGTCGCAACGGGCATTCAAAACACATGCTGCACAAATCACATTGAAACATCACCAACCTTTGATCAAGTACGTGTCCTGGTCGTATTTTGTCTGATGCACACTGAATGCCGCATCGATGCTTGGGTCGGCGCAAAGGTGTTTTTGGACACAAACCAATTGCTCGGATGTGGTCTTCAGCTCGTCGCACGACTGGCGGGCCGCTGAAACATTATTGTTCTCAGGACAGGACACTGAAAAAAGCATCACGACTGAAACACATTGTGATGCCGATGGGCATGATAACAGGAATGAGGGCAATCGCGCAACATCTCACAATTTCGCCTTGACTGTTTGTGCGTCTTTTAGGTCTCCCTGTCCATCTGGTGCATTGGCACTGACGGTGATCTGACTTGCCGCGAGTCTGCGAAAGCAGGTCAAAACGGGAAACCAAAAACACATTGCTGCGCAACTCACAGGATGCACACTGCAAGCACCAAGAAATTGAAACAGCATCAACTCACAATACAACGATCGAATGCCATCAATATCGTCCTTCTTCAAATCGATGTCAATGTTATCGAACCCATAATAGTCCGGTCGCATCACCGAGTTCTGATCACGTGAATGTGCCATGCCCAACGCGTGACCGATCTCGTGAGTTGCCACCCACATCAGGTTACGACCTGCGAATTGATGTGCAACGGTATTCAAATTTGAATTGGAAATACTATTAAAACTTGCAGTTTCTGGCAGCCACTTGTTTGGCTGCATAGGAACGATAAAAATTGGACGGTGAAATAAGATTCCCCTGGTGTCATCGTGCATGCCTATGCCCTTGGAATCATCCGAGGCCTCTTTATGGCAAATTCACAAACTATGGTCCAGAACGAAACTGGTACATACATGGGACCAGACCTTGGTCACAATATGTTTTTGTAATCGAAGGACATTACATTCACTGATGCCACTGATTTTGACAAGAGTACAAGCCTTTCACAGGAAGTCCATAACCCAAAACCCACCCAGTCCCCGGCCAGTGGCGACCCAGGCCTCCTCATTGTCAAAATGTATCATTCCGGATCGTCTGTCATCCGGATAGAACGCATGACCCAGCACATTGCCGGGACCATCAAATTCCATCTGATCGCCATGAGCGCCAGACTCAAATCGAATGTTGAAATTGGCCGATTCGGTTTCGTTGTATTTGGCGACCACGAAATCGCGCTCGATGTACTTTTGCCAGACCTGTGTATAGATGGCGAAATTGAGGTCATCATGCACTGATGATCATCCAATACGGCGAGGTCTCATGGCCGGCCATCTGGTGCATTTGCCCTGATGATGCCCTGGTGCACGACTGCCTCTCTGAGAAGAAAATGCATAACGGCACGGCACCGTACAACTTGACGCACCTTGAATGCCCGATCGATTGTTATCTCTGTCGAAGTGACATCGATTAGCTTGGACGCAGCACTGTTTGATATGTGATACGAAATGATGGCACTTTCGATACGACCGCGCTCTGCAAAATGAAACGCAACAATGTGTTTATGCCGTGATTCTTCTTGCTGGTAACCCGGTGTGTGACGTGACCCTCTTGATCTTCTTAACGGTGTTTTGGTTGACAGCCTGCCGTTAACCTTTTGATCAGCACTCTGTATGGTGAATTTTACTTATATTTATCGTGACCTTAAATGCAGAGTCCCGATTATGTCACTAAAGAGAGAGTGCGGACTTGGTTTAACTTTCCTCAGCCATAACGTACTTTCATTCCCGTCCCCAATGTGTACTGTATACAGGCACATATTTCACGTGAACTTGCAGTGTTTGAAAGTGTCGTTACCGTAACCCTTAGAAGTGCTCCAGGCCCGAGCTCTTGAATCACTCACGTTTTCAAAACCTAGTGTGTTTTCCAAATGGTGTGTTTTTATGACCACATAAAAAATCGTTATTGCGGCTGCGGCAATATTTTTTTACCGCACACTACTGAAAAACACCTTTCGTTTGTGATTGATCACAGGTGCAGTGCATAATCAATGTTTCCTGCTTTTAATGGCCCAATTACCGACGCCGACGGTATAGGCATCGTGCACGGCAAAGTATGAATGAAAGTAATAGTGAAAAAGTTCATTCAAAAGTATCGTTCACAGGTGGAGCGGCACTACCAGTTTCAACTTTGATTCATAAAACGCGGAGGTAATCAGTCATGCGTAACTTTGCTCGCGTAATGCGGCATGGTCTTCTGAGTATCACCTTGTAACCGCGTTTGTGGGAAGAAACTGATACAAATTGCGACCTGTTTTCGACGTTTATACTCTCACAAACTCCAGCAATGACTTACAGCAGGTAGCATGCGTACAGTCAAACCTTCACATAGTGAACCGCTACATAGTGAACAAATCGTCAGTACTCGAATAAACCTCCACATAGTGAAAAATGTTCACATTGTGTACGGTGAACGCCTTTTTGTTCTGAACAGGGTTTAAACTACTGAAAGGGTTGCGCTCTACATGGTGACCAATTTTTGCCTAATAGACAAAATTGACGAAACTTCGACCGAAAACTACTTATCTGTTGCAGTGCTTCACTAACGAAGTTCATTACAATCTCACAAATTCACCGCACAGTGTTAGCGCCGTTCACAATGACCAATCTATACGGTAGGACCTTATGTACTGCTCTACATGTTCTGCATGGTGAGGTGAACAAAATGGTCGGGTCCCGTTCACTACGTGGAGGTTTGACTGTGTATGTGTGTAAATCGACGATAGTATAAACGATTTGGAAATCTTGCTAAACTCTGAATCGGCTAAAAGTTCAAAAAACCCACACGTCTTTTAAGATGGGGTAATTTGTATTCATGATTGATCTGTGACATTATTTAGATGTCGATGCAATACACGAAAAGACGCTTGTATCGTGTATGGTGCCCGTTGTTGCCATGGTCATTAACGGCGCTTTTATGAATGAGAAAACGGATATTGTCATAGTTCGGTTCAACATCACCACAGGGCTATGGAAAGTTGCGTGGTTTCAAGGACAACCCACAGAAGGTCTTTAGAGATGCCACACTTGAATGAGGCACGATTAGCGCAGAATTAGTGGTCTGGGGCAGTTGTTTACGAAAAACTGTGTTTGAATTCATGGGTGCTCTGCACATGCACCTGTTAGTCGTCGATATTAATATCATTAATTCATGACGGCATTTCACGTGCGGCTGCAAACAGGATGATGAAAAAAATTGAAGTTGATCGAATTAGCATTAGGCCTGGCCTGTGTATGGCGGAAAGGTTAAAAAAACTGCATGCGCACCTGCCGTGAGAAAAGAGTGGCCTAATTCTTTCGATCAGTGGAAAAAACCTTTCTGAATCTATGTGTGTAAGTGATTATGGCAGCTGGCGTATTCAAACGTTTTAGGTCAAAAGTTGCTGAATATTTACAAAACTGTCTCCTCCCAAAGACAGAATATGTAGTACGCGAGCAACTAAAGGTTCAAGTAAGCTTCGCAGAGCATGGACTAAATCGCAGAACTTGACTTTAGAGTACAGTCATGTAGTCACAAATAAAGCACAAACGGCAAGTGAAAGTGTCACATTCCACGCGTATTCAATCGTAAAAGATCAACCCAAATAATTGCAACAAGAGGCTGTGTCACCCACCAGCAACGTTGTATCGTTTGGTGCGTCTGCTGCGTTTGCTACCGCGTTTGCCGTTGACGATGTCTGGCATGCCACAACGTGGTTGACGCATCGCGCGACGCGTGGCACGATCCAGTGCACCTGCGGTCAATATTGTTGAAGTATTATGGACTGACAATGGCGCACTCGCACTGACGGTGACCTGGTGCACCGCCCAAGTCGCGACACACTGCACAACATGCTGATACATTAGAGACATGAAGAGTCAGGTTGCACGGGAAAACAAGGATGACACAAGGAGCCTTGCATACCAGGTTTCCCCACTGACTCCATTGACAAACAAACCATGACTGCGTTTTTACACCGGAGAACAACACCGAACCTGAAATGAGAGCAAGAATTCAACAGTCCAACCTGTAACGGGCAGGTGTCTGAACGACTGATACTGTTTGAGCGCTCGCTGCAGTTCACCGGGCTTGGGCTTCCATCGGTCGAGACTCGATGACGTTGACGGTGACTTACCCAAATAGCCGTATTTGTTGAGAAATCCCTGCAATTTGCTGGTTTTTAAAGAAATCACAAAACATTAAATTAAAAAAGATAATAAATGGCCAACCAAAGCGAATTTGAAGTTATCACCGGTTGTGTACGGCACGACCACATCATTACTGTTCAGCCTGGGTATCCTCTTGACGGCTGTGTTGTCGTTGTTATGAGGGGCTCTGGCTGATGGTAGCGCTGCTCCATTGACGCCGTGGCAAGTGAGCACCGTGAAAAAAGTCACAATTGAATAAAAGAGACGCATGACCGATGGGGATCGGGGATAAGACTCGGATAAATTGGGGGGGTCGATCATGATCAGGAAACAATCGGGCTCCTTGCACATGTTGGTTGGATGAATCGATTTATCGACGCAAACAAGTACAATGCCAAAATCGGTTGTTGCGATTTCCGTATCGTGCGTATCAATTATGTGCACGTTGTGAATTGGCACGCAATAGTGACGGCTGGCCTGATATGTGTGCAATACGCAACAGAACGTTCTGAAATGTGCACGCGTGTGTACAGAGGATCGGTTGAAACATACAGTAAGTATTTGATTGGATGACACCCAAACAGCCACAGCATGAGCTCTGAAACCGAAAAACAACAACGACGTGATATGGTATGTATGACACAAAAGTATTTTGTTTATCATGAATGGATCCACACCTGTACATGTGCATGTGCGTGAGAAGCGCAGAGCCATACACTCACGCGCAGTGCAAGTACAGCAATGGCACATTTTTGTGATAACGAAACGTAGCTGTACCCAAAGTCACGAGCGTTTGCGAACTGCAACTGCACTCGCATACCGATAGTGGCAGGCTAACACGTTTCGTGCATTAAACGTCTGTCATTAGTTGATTTCGTTAGTTTTATACGAAATGACATCAGTGCATTTAGTCAACGTGATCATTTGCTACAGTTAATCAACGGCAAAAACGATAGTGTGAAGGGCATACGAGTAAACGTCGTTTGAAACCAGCTCACAGTCATGTAAATCAAGCACACGCAATTTTTTAAACTTTTTTGAACGTATGTATACATATGTACAGGTGTATTCTACGTGTGCTGTCGCACAGGCAAAGGAAATGGCCAATTATTGCGTTATCAATTGCACCTGAAAAACGAAAGTGGGAAGTTTTTATATTGGCCCCGACAGACAGTGCGGCAGCAGCGACAGTGACGGTGAATGTATCAAAAGGTGTTTACGTCTTTATTACACACCGACACACACCACACCTACGGGTTACTGTGTGATGGGGGAGTAAGGTGTTTTCGACAAAATCCAAACCGTGGAACGACTTTTTATAAGGCAACACATGAAAATAAATCGCGATCTCTGTTTTCCTGTCGAGCAAAGAGTTCAGTTGTAGAATGCGGAAAACATCCCTCACATGAAATCATCTCGGATGGTGAGAACGTGCTGGGAAGACTGATTAAAATAAAACGGATTAACCGGATTTTAAAAACGGATTCTTGCTTGCTAGTGGAAGACCGATTATTGATTTGAAAGTAAAACGGATTAAACGGAAACCAGTTGGAAGTTGGCCTTTAACCAAGGCCTAGGCTTAGGCTTTAGCTTAGGCTAAGGCTCAGGCTTGGGCTCACGTTTGCGCACATGGGCGTAAAGGTCGATGTAAAGTTCGGTCGAAAGCTCGGTCGGCGTAGCTCGGTGTAAACGTGAAACATTGCCTGTTATTAACGTGGAATGTTTCAAGTTTACACCGAGGTCTATCACACTGAGCTGTCGACCGAGCTTTTCACCGACCTTTACACCCAACTGACCTTTACACTGTTTCAAAAATATCACCCATAGTTGGGCTTGAGTCTTGTACTTTGTCTTTGGCTTAATCAACAACAAAAGGTGGGACCGAGTTAAAGTTTAACATTAGGCTGAATACATGGGAAACATGCACAGCAAGTTGTCCTCAAAAACGTCCTTGGGGGAAGCTGATAACGGGGATTCACTACACTCCGTTTTTTCTCAGATCCATAATCTGTCCAACTGATTAAAAAAGTATTTTACATAATCAGTTTTCCATCAATCGGTGAGAAATTGGATTGCTCCGCCCTCCGGGAGCCGGAACATGAAATAAAAGAGAACGGGCTCAATTTTGGAAACTTTTTACGTACCGTTACCGTATTCCCTAAAATAGAGCCCCCCAAAAATACAGCCCCCCTAAAAGGGGTCAGTGAAAAAATAGAGCCTCCCAAAAATACAGCCCCCCAACTTGGAATTCCCCGCTTGGGGGTCGTAAAGTCAAGTTCTTGTGTAAGACACCTTGTGTACAACGTTTGTGGTTGATGAGTATATGATGGACGTAAAGCCTTTTGTGGAAGATCTGCACCTAAAAACACTCAATAATGACCAGTAACACCTTTGGAACATTTTTTGAGATTTTGGGCAGCGAAAAAATACACCCCCGCAAAAATAGAGCCCTCAAAAATACAGCCTCCCCTAAAAGCGGTCAGTGAAGAAATACAGCCCCCCTTGTATTTTAGGTTTTACGGTAAACGCGGCAGAGATAAAGATAGGATCGGGCCGGGTAAGCTCGGCCCGGCCCGGCCCGGCTGACCAAAACTCCGGCTCCGGCCCGGCCCGAGCCTTAAGCCCGATTTTGGGGTCAAAGGAAAAAATGGTCAAAAAAAGGCCAAAATTTCCAAAAAAAAATTTGGAGAAGCATGTTTATGTTTTTGTTATTCGGTTTCTGTGAACAGGGTCCATTTGGGCCCCACAAAAAACGCACATATTCTGCGCGAAGCGCAATTGTTGGAGATTTTTGGTCAAAAAAGGCGCTTTCGGCTTGAAATTTGAGCAATTCGGGCCGGGCTTGCCCGGCCCGAACCTCCAAATCTCCGACCCGGCCCGGCCCGGCCCCGGCCCGATCCAAAAGTTCAAAATTTCGGCCCGGCCCGATCCTAATCTCTGGTCTGGAGCGGTCAATTTTGTGTCAAAAACGTTGCTTCTCAGAACAAACTAGGTAGAGGTGTCAGGGCCGGCCCGGTCCGGGCCGGACTTGCATTTTGGGAAAAGCTAGTCCCGTTTCAAAATTGACTTCCCTTTTTCTCAGGCTTAGGCTTGGGCTTAGGCTTAGGCTTACTATTAGGCTTAGGCTTAGGCTTAGGCCAAACCTTGAGCCAACCCGTGCCTTCTATCGCGAAATCGAAAATTCGCGTTTTCTCTCTGTCAAGGCAACGGGACTAGCTTTTCCCAACATGCGCCGGACTTCCCGTTCCGACATTGCCCAAACTATTGAAAAAACCTCAATTTTTCGTTAGCAGTGTTGTTCCTGGGGCGGGGTGGGGGCAGTAGAGAGTGGGATACACATGCGCCGCCAGCTAAAATCTCCAATATTTCAGACACAAAGACTAGAGTACACCCGAAACAGCTCTGGTATGGGATCTCAAGGCCTAAATTTTACGGATTTGACACAGCAATTTACGACGGCCAGAAACGCTGCTTTGTTGGGTCAATATGAAACAGCCGTCATCTATTATCAGTCGGCAATCGCGAACGTTATCAAACATTTGAAGTCGATCCAAAACGATGCGCCGCGTCAACAGGAATGGATGCATGTTCGTCTTTTGATTTTGAGTATAGTGTGACTAACTAAAAAGTCTTATTTGGACAAAAAAAGAAATGAACCGTTTTTCCGGAGCCCGGTAGTTTAAAAAAATAAATTACCGAAAAAAATGCCGGTAGGTAATTCATTTTTCCGAGAAAATGTTGTTCTTGGTTTGAAAATGAAGAAATATTTTCTTGAGGGTTCGGACATCGGACCTATGTTATAAAATCGCTTTAACAAGGCGCGAAACGGCTATAAGCAACCCTGCTTCGGTGCATGAAAGGTACTGGCGGTGGTGGTTATCTGCAAACCTTAAGCAAAGCAAAAATTGTTCAAAGTGTATGTTTTTGACTTTGGAATTCCTTCAGTACCGGTAGGTAATTTATATGAAAAAACCGCTTTTTCCTGAAAAAAAGTTTTTTTCCGAAAATATAAGTTACCGTATTTTTAACCACTAAGACATGTGAGTTTGGTTTTGTTGGCTTTTTCGTTTTTTGAGATCATCCGGCCGTCCAGACAGCTGGAATCGAACGAAACATTTTCTTCGTAGAAGTGAGACCGAGACCGGTAACGGATGGTTTTGAATTTTTGAATTCATATGTCGGCGCCACTTCGTGTTCGAGCATGAAGCAAAACGTGGTTAGTTTTACTTCTGCCCGGCGCGGGCCGAAAAGTGCGTCCCAGCGGTTCCAAGGAAGGAGCGGGTTCCCCGTCGCCGTCGGGTTCACTCGGCGGCACTGTAGTGGCAGACCAATTGATCCAATATCGAAAATTTACTAACACCTGACATGATACCCTACTGGGTACGTGTGCTGTGAGTGGGGTGTCCAACGAGCGCTACAGTAAAAATGGATCCGCTCTGACTTGCGTGAGGATAAGAATGACGTGGGCACGAACTCAGAAAAATTCAAAACCCGTCCGTCTGTCTGGTGTGAGTGTATGTGAACCGCTGTTGTTTCGTGCAGGCGCGCGAAGTGCTGCAGAAAGAACTGGACGAAGTGCGTCACATTCAATCGATCATCAACGACATGGCCACGTTGCCAGCGCGTGGCGTCGACGGCAGTCCCAGCGATGAAGCACCCATCGATCCATGTGATTTCTCGAATTTCACTCGATTCACAATTGAACAACCCCGCGACCCCGACGTTTGGCCGCCGCCACCGCCCTTGAACCCATCGCGACGAAGGTTGGGTTCCTCTGGTTCTTTTTGTTTTTTAGCACTTGGCTTCGGGATTTTACAACCTGGAGCAAAAATACACGCAATGGAAGCGTGGGGATAAAAGTGAATCTTGCCTGAGGCGATGGAATAGCAGCGTGATTTTGACAGCCATCACTTTGTTTTTCAGTTTTTCTAACAACTTTAATTGTTAGGTTGGGTGTTTTGTACACGTCGTAGACGCAACAAATTATTCTCTGTCTGAAAATGCAGCTGGCAAAAAATTGCTTGTGTGCCACGTGCCAGTGTGGTGGCGCACTCACTTCGCTCTCGACCAGCAAAATGCCGTATCAAACTTGGTGACCTTATCTCGCAAGATTGATTGACGTGATCTCCATTTGAGGACCTCACCAGCAATGCAGTCCTACTCGCGTGGCAGTCTACCACGTCGTGGTGCCAAGGACGGTGGTGGGTCACGACGACGTGGTGGCGTGTCAATGGGTGGCAATAATGTCAGCAACTCAAACTACATGCGAAAGTCGAACAGTCAATCATCCGGCTTGGACAAGGGCAAATCTGGTGCTGGACGAACGAATTCGGTTGGACGCAGGCAGGACTCGTGTCCAACTAAGGGATCGACCAAGGATGGCGCCGACTGCAAGGTACGGGCTGGTAACGTAAGGCTTTTTTGTTTCTGTTGTTGAGAAAATTTGTCGCATACTTCTTTCAGGAAGAACCCGATGTGGAACAACGATTCGATCCATCTGGTTATGACAAGGATTTGGTTGAAACAATCGAACGAGACATTGTCAACCGAAACCCGAATGTGTATTGGTCAGTTGAAGTCTGCTCGATCTTGTTGCTCACGTATTTTCAAACGTTCTTTTTCAATCCAGGAAGGACATTGCTGGACTGGACGACGCCAAGCGTTTGTTGCAAGAAGCCGTCATTATTCCAATGTTGATCCCTGATTTTTTCAAGGTTTGTTTTTCGATTTGATCATTACAATGCTATGTTTTTTTAATAGACTGTGATACGCATTCGTGGCGCAGCGCGATTTTTGGCTGCTCATTTCGACCTTCCCTTACAGACCGTCTTTAGTGCGAACACACCAAAGGGTAGCGTGTGACCCCTGTAATCTAACAAACACTTCATAATTGCAGGGCATCCGTCGTCCATGGCGTGGCGTGTGCATGGTCGGTCCGCCAGGTACGGGCAAGACACTGCTGGCCAAGGCCGTGGCCACTGAATGCAAGACAACCTTCTTCAATGTCAGCTCGTCAACGCTCACGTCGAAATACCGTGGTGACTCGGAGAAACTCGTTCGGTTATTGTTTGAAATGGTGGGTTTTATGGCAGATTTTGGCGTTTTTTTTGTTTTTGGACTGTGCGAGAGACATGGATAGTCATCGGCGTGCTTGATTCAGCCTGAGCGGAATTCCTGTTTTTTCGCTTGGTTGGGGTTTCAAACGTTGCAACTGAGCCGTTTATTTTTTCGTTTGGTTTAGGTTTTTCAATTGATGCGATTGAATACTTTCTTCAAATCTTGTTCCAAGAGTGTTCGAAACATTTTTTTGTCGAAACAAGATCATGTGTGCATCAAACTAAGCGCCAGTTGTTCCCGTTTGTGCCTTGTGTTGTTGGCATGATGCAAGAAAACGTAATCAACCCGTTTCGAGGTTGTTTTTTTGCCACGCTGACAAAACCTCACGCGTCCTGTCCGTGAAAGCAATACCAAAACCAAACCCTCCAATTCATATGCTAGCTCATTAATTATGCATGAACGGGTCATGTTATGCTTGTGTGTGCATTATGCTGGCTGAATCACTCTTGTGGTCGGCTAACTGGGAGCAAACGTAGTTGTGACTCATGGACGATAACGTATCGAGCAGCTGTAGGGGTTAGCTGCATGGTCGATGAAAATCATTTGAGGAATAAACTGAGTAAAAAGGAAGCCCAGAATGTTTTTTGATACTGTATAATTCGGGCACCACCAGTCCTCAGTTTGCCTGCCACTAAATTTGCGCGACGGAAGCTGCCAAGGTGCAGGGGCCAAAATCTGCTGACCTGCGGGTATTGAACTCGAAAAAGAGGATTATAGGCATTTTCACGCGTGACATTTTTCAGGCCCGATTCTACGCGCCGAGCACGATTTTCATCGACGAGATTGATTCAGTGTGCAGTCGACGCGGTGGTGAGAGTGAACACGAAGCATCCAGACGTGTCAAGTCGGAGTTGTTGATTCAAATGGATGGTTGGTTTGGTTTAAATTGTTTAAAAATTTTATATGTCTTTTAGACAAAAAATCAGCTTGAAGTTTTTGTTTTGTCAGTACCCTCCCCTGCATTGTTGTCCAACACCATTTCCATCCTCCATACACCCTGAATTTTTGCAATTTATTGTTGGTTGCTTTGTCATCCAAATCTGTACTTGCGATTATCCTGGCCACATCTCTGCCTTCCTTATACCAAGAAAAGAAATAGAACTATTTTCAAATGGACAGACACCCAAAAATGTAATATTTGATGGCAAACAAATGAAACATCAGCACATACGTGTATAGGTCTAAGCAACGAGTCCGATGATGCGACGCGCACCATCATGGTTTTGGCGGCAACTAACTTTCCGTGGGATTTGGACGAGGCCTTGAGACGACGATTGGAGAAACGAATTGTGATTCCGTTGCCTGACAGTTGGTGCATATTTACGATGTTTTTCTACCATTCATGTCGTGCTCGGTTTAAAGTCATGTGGCGGCCGTTTGATGCATTCGTACTGACGATGACCTCATGCACCGCCAGCCTGTGACAGATCGAAACAGTCAAATGAAGTACGAACAGTAAGATATTATGTCAAACGTTGTCAAATCGAATTTGATTATTTGCCCTCAGACACGAGCCGTGAAGAGCTTCTCAAACTTTGTCTTTCCGCCGTCAAACTGGCTGACGATGTATCATTACCAGATGTGGCAGAGAAACTGGATGGATATTCGGGCGCCGATGTCACCAATGTTTGTCGGTAAGGGCGCTGTGCTGGTTTGAATTGTGGTTTTTTGCAGACAATCAATTTAGTCGGTGCGGCACCACACTTTATAGCCAATATTTTCGAATGCAATTTTGGTCCTGAATTTGCCGGTCCTGACTAGCACTTTATGTGAGGAATATTTGTGATGACCGAAAATATCGAGCGCTCGCATTGTGAAGTAAGGAAGATGCACTGCGTAATATAAATCAGTTTTCAAAAATTTTGACACTTTAAACCAAAGGCATAAAAATCCTAACCTTATAATTTAAGTGACGCAGCGATGATGTCAATGCGGCGTCGCGTGGCTGGTCTGAGTCCTGAGCAGATCCGAGCCCTGCCCAAAGAAGAGATCGACCTTCCGATCACCATTGATGATTTGGATCAGGCAATGCAGAACACGTCAAAGTCGGTCAGTGCTGATGATATGAAAAAGTATAATGATTGGATTAATGAGTTTGGGTCGACATGAGCGATCTTCCGTCTGAACAGTCTACTCTTTCTATGATGGCGAATCTCTGTGCAGTGAATCTCTGTGTGTGGTGAACGACTGATTGTGTCACTGTTCGCGTTTGCTGCCCCGTTTTAGTGAACATTCTCTATGGTGATCAAAAAGGTGAGCTCCGAACGATTCATACACGAATACAGGGGGAGATTGCATTGTGCATATTTTATGGTGTTTGGGCATTGCAAACGCTGTTATGAACCTTTTCATTTTTATCTATGCCAGTCATTTTTTTATCTCAGCCCAAGTATAATTTTGAAACTCACAAGAATGTTCTTGCTGTCACCTGCCGTGTGTGTCAATTCCAATAATTTTCCAATCTTTCGTGGAAATTATGAATCTGTTGTCGGATGTTTTGTACAGTTTCTTTGCCAATTTATTTCTTCAGTTTTTTCAGGCTTTAATAATTTTTATAATTGCATTTGGTACGACAGCGTCGCTCAACTGTGTGTGTGTGTATATCGGTTTATCTTTTTCTTGTCCTCCACGTCTTTGCACTACCATGGGCAGCAGGCTTTATTCCACAATGTCTTGTACAATTGTTGTACAATGTCTTGGTATTTTGCAATAAAAGGTTGAATGAGTCATAAATGAGACATGTTTTCTTTGGGCGTTCGCCGTTCGCGACGGCAGCTGGCTAACATCTGGCCAACTTATCTGCGCTGTTTTTCACAGATCTTTCATTATAACTTCCATTTTTCCGATCGTGTTTTCAGCATAACCGGGTCTGCTGACCATTATAGTACACCTGTTGCCATATTTCAAAAATGATAATATTTGAGCGTTTTGAGAGCAAGATGTAGTGCCTTACCAATCGATAGCAGTGACAATGTTATCGTCAGGCAGTGCTGGCAAGAAGGTCAAGGATCTGCAGGCATCCGCGCAACGCTGCTTCGAACTCCGAAGGGATCCGGCATCGCGCGCGAAACACCTCAAATTCCTGTTGGATTCTGTGTCGGAATCGGTTATTGTGGGGTTTACGGTGTAGCAGGGTTTTGTTTTTGTTTGAAATGTTTCGGCTAGTTTTGCACTGATATGTAGGTATTAATCATTTGAAATTTTTCTTTTCGACACTTCATTTATGACTTGACCACGCAATTATTGTTTTTTTATGCAACTTTCATGATGATAATCGGGAAAATGTCTAACGATTCTGTGCTCGTCCCATTATCTGCGGTTCAAAACATTTTCAACTGCACAACATCTGTGCTGATTGATATTCTTCATATTGTTTTCATTTTGCCATAATTTTATAAATCTAAGCTTGTAATCAATACATTCGCAGGAGCGCAGCGTGATCCTCGAAGAATACTCGTTCGAAACGTTCCATCTGATCACCGAGTTCATGTGTTTGGGTGACGCGATTGTGATCGGCAATAAACCGGCCGTCGAGATTGACTTTGCGCTCTACATACTCGAACAGCTGTTCATTTATGTGCCTGATGCTGTGAGTTGGACTGGTTGTTTGAAATTGTGTTGTATGCTTCATGTACTGTAGTTGGAGGAGTATAACAGGCACTGTAGCAGCGTATTCCTGCTGACTTCTGTAGTCGACTTTTTTGACAGTGGTTCTCGTCGATATGGGGGAACCCTCTCGACTTTTTGAACTTCAATTTGGTCCCCAATCTGCTGTTAACCACTGCTTCTAAGGTTTTCTAAGGTGACAAAGTGGTGACTGTTCGTAGCCACGTCACTATGAAGAGAGTGGGCGTGGGTTGCGTTATGATTTACGAAATAGAACATGGGGAATAATCTCAAATTTCAGTGCACAATATCTCTCCGTTCTGCGATGAAACTTTTTGATCGATCCACTGTATTACTGCAAGAAACTACAATCGACGACAAGCAATAAAATCTTCCAATCATTCCCTGATGTTTCACCCACCCAGATTGCTCAACGTTGGCAGTTCGAGGCCATCCGTGCGTTGCTGTTCAAATGTTTGGCGCAACAACACGCACCCACAATTAGACGGGCTGCCATGCGACTGTTTCTGTTGTGGTACCAGATATTGGGCACTGTTGATCATAATGGTTGGTATTGGTGTTGAGAAAAGATATTATTTGTGTTGATTGATTTATTTATGATCGCTGTTTGTGGAGAGGTTTCGAGTTTATTGTTCTAACAGCCGTTCACTGAACTGCACCTCTGGTCTTTTGTCCACTGAGCAAAAATTTTCTGTTCAGAGGCACACACCACGACCCTTGAATCGGCATTCGTCGGTCTATTACCGTCGGCCAAACTGGTGGATGCAATGCCATCGGTGGAACAGCATGTTATAAAGTTGGTGGTTGTTCATATTATGTTCAGCAGACTTGTGAGAAGAAAACAATTTTCAGTTGTTACAGGAATCGTCACATCCTTTTTTGTTGAACACAGTATACTTTATAGTGACGTGATCGGAACCCGCAATTTTCTGTCGTTACTATAAAAAGAATATTTACTGACTAGACTGGTGATCGGGAGCTTAACGGTATAATTGTAGACTAAATAGCGTTCTAAAATCATCACTGTATCGAAGAGAAAGTTACCATAAAGAGGACATGACACACTGGGTAAAGAACTATAATTGTTATTGCAGACCAACATTCCTTGACCGTCTGAATCTGGCCGGTGGGCAGGCCTCCCAGCAATTCAATGGGGTCGAACCGACAGACCCAACGCTGGTGCCGAGCAGCAATGTCGCGAAATCATCATTGCACGCACATTTGGATAGGTTTCTCGAGTGTTTGTTCAGAGGTTGGTTGTGGTGGTATCGTTACTGTCGACCCATTTCATTGTGACTGTTTTTAACTCCGCTCTGGTTGTATGCTGAACAAAAATAGCGGGTCCCGTCCCGATCACGTCGTCATCATCACGATAATGAGGGTTGACACCGTGTCTTTTTATCTTTTATGTTTGCCGTTTTTTTGATAAAATTGGGTACGTTTATGTTGTTTCAGAAACGGCCACTGTCAAATGGAAGGCGAACGCTCGCGAGCTGCAGCTGAAATGCGTCCGATTTCTGTTCGATAAACTCAAGAAACATTTTTTGCCCGTCTGTTTTCCAGATGGATTGAATTTGAATGAAATGAGTATTGATGAACTCAGGCAAATGGTAGCTACTGAGGCTCCAATTGATGGTTGGTTTTTGTATTGAAAAATTTGAGTTTTTCGCATTATTCTTGTGACTTTTTATATCACGGTCTCGGGACCCACCGTTTTCGGTCACGGAGATAATATATACCACATAGAGTGTTCATTGGTAGGTTGGGCACGCAAATTGAGGACCAATAGCAGCCTATATAACAGCAAATTAATAAAGTGACAAATTAATAAAATAATAAAGCAAGTAACGAGGTCACTGTGTAGAACGTAACCTGTTAATTACTTGCTGCACTCTGTTGTGGGTTTCACTGTAAAGGGTTTCACAATAAAAAGGGTGGACTGTACAAATTTTGCCAGACCCCCACCAAACACACATTGTGTCGCGTTTCTGTCTGACGCGTTGGTTGTCGATGCATCTCTACGATTACACCGTCTCTCCAACCACAACTGTCGGACAATCAGGCACGCTTACACAGAACCAGGCACCACCGAGTTGGTTGGCGTTTTATTTCATTTTGTGTGTTGGTACCCGAGGAGATCTTTATGGGCGATTCTCGCTTCGGATCTTCTGGGCGCTACAAATTTATCTCTCGCCACAAAATGGGTGATAATGTCGGGTTATGAAATCGGATAGGTTAATTGATTGAAGTTAATGACTTGAAATAAATTTCAAATTGACGTTTTACCAACTTGACAAAAACATTCACATGCCACCAACAAAATTGAACATTTGTTTCAAGCATTTTGGTTTGTGCGTTTATCCGGCACTATACAGTGCTTGTGAGCAAACGTCGGATTAAGCTGCCCAAGACCAGTCACCCCCATTATCCAGCTACGTCCAACATTGGTGTCGGTGTGACCCCGATGCACGGTCGTGCGCCACCCGGTGCCGAATTGGTTCGCTTGGTCATATTTGCTGACGTCAAAAACACGCAGTTCGCGCTGGCCTTGTTTCGTCAGGTATATTTGTGTATATAAAGTAGTCATTCTTTTATGTATATTTTTGTGATTTATTCATTCCAGGCCATGCTTCTGCCATTACATTGTACAAAACTGATGCAAATGGTGCTCAGGATTATGCGACAGTGGACATATACGCTGCCAAATAATATCAGTCATGACATGGTTGTGAATTTTGTTGTATCGTACGAATTTACAACAAACATTTTGTTATTCATTCAGGTGATGCGCCTGATATTCATGTTCTATTTCAATGTGCATTTGCATTCTGAGCACAACGCTGAAACACTGGTGGCCGGCAGCACAAAAATGACCAATGTCGTTGCCACTAATCATCGGTGGGGTTTTTTTCCAAACTACTTATTTTTGAGTAACTGTCTATGAAAAATATTCTGCAGAGTGCTGGCTCTGGTGAAAGAAATGGCCGATCCGCGCCGTACACCGACCTTGCAATTGAATTGGCGATTGTTACTTGAGTACCTGCTGGCTGCTGTGCAAACCACCTTGAAACGGGACTATGTGCAGAGTGGAGAGTTTGGACGACATACTGGTGCGCCCATGTTTCAGGTGAGAAAGGGATGACGCTACGTAGAATAGCTTCTTTACAGCCACCCTTTTTAGAGTGGCCGTCTGCAGAACAACTCTCTGTATTGGCGAATGTTTGTAGGCTATTTTGTCCCGTAATCTGCTGTTCATCTGCTAGTCATCTCTGAATACTCTGTCTATAATGTCCGTAGGGGCCAAAAGGGGTAGGTTCTGATAATGTCACTAAAGCGGTTGACCTATGCTTTTTTTGAAAAAAAAAGATTTATTCTACAGGCTTTGTTAGTGAGCTGGATCTTTGTGACCGGCGTGCGGCTGGTGAAAATCCCCGACGAACTTTGGTCGCAACTGTTCGATACGCTCAGGGTTGGTGCCTTGAGCTTCGAAATGTTTTTATGAAGATTTTCGTTATTCTTGTGCCTAATTTACCTTAATACGCAGTCTAAATTTGTCACAGGCTCGTCACAATTGGCCAACGCTGGTTGATGAGTGGACGAAGGTGATGACCAGTGTGACACGTGCGCTCGCACAGTATTTCTATCAGGTATATGCTGCGTCCAACACATTATTAAGATGTATCAATCATGTTTGCCCAAGGAAATGATGTCGCCTCACAGATTGACCTCCTTGATCTGCCACTTGAGCGAGTCACCGAAAGGAAACGGGTGAGACAAATTGCTGAGGGCGGGGAATCACGCGCACAGAGACCGACAACTTTGAGTGATGACAGTGAAGCATCAGGTTAGGGTCTTTCTAGCCTTTTCTACAGTTGATAGTTAAATACTTAGAGATACAGTTTACGTTTTTGTGCCACACTTCATAGTGAACTCTCCAGATAGTTTTAATTTTTTTGAATACTATTTAGTTGCGCAATATGCTGTTGGCCTCCAAGTTGCCACTGTGGCGCTCATGTAGATTTTTCTGGTCAAGCGTTTGCTAACAGATATTATTCTGCCCGCCTAAGATGCAGGTTTTGATTTCAGGCCTAGGCACTGCATTTGCTGTTGATTATTCAGGCATAACCCCGACAGCCAAAGCTGACCCCAGCGACACGACCATGTATGATTTCTGTTCGCCGGTGCTGCCCAGTGGCCCGATGCATATACCTGTAGTGGAATTGAATGGCGATGGGCAAAGACAGGTTAGAATAAGTTTGGTTGAATGGCTAATTTCACCATACGGAAGTACGACCAAATTGATTGTGATGTGAGTTCGTTTGGCTGCAACATCATATCAACGCACAATCGGGTTGCACCGATCGTTGCTTCTGATATTTCTGCAGTCGCACTTTTTATCCCCTTTTCCACGGACGACAGGACCTGTCCACCCCCGACAGTCGCTCTGTGCACAGTCTATCGCTGTCGTCGGCTCGTCATCAGATTGATACGGGCAAAACGCAACGCAGTCAAGCATCGACCAAATCAATGTGTGGCAGTCTGGGTGCTGCTGGCGATGTTGACGTTAAGGTGCGGAGCAGGGTTTATTTTTCAAATTCGGCTGCTGGCAAATGCTACAAAACTGAAAATTTCAGTAACTTTTCTAGATTTTTACCAGCGTGTTTCAAAAACTACTTTTTGCGTCACTGTTGTGGCCCGTTTCTAAAATTTACCGTTACATTTTCAAATGGGTGTGAAATTCGTCGTTTTGTTGACGTTTTTTTAGATGGTACAAAAGATGTTATCGCCTTTAGCGATGACATTTTGAGGTGTTGAGTCGACATTTGCTCAGGAACGGTCAGATTGGAAGCGTTTGTGCGTCAGTTTAGTCGCCTACAACCTGTGATGTTTTTAGTTTTTTTACCATTTTGACAAGACGCAAGTTGAGAAGCCCAAATTTTCACACCATCTGTGCTTTGTAGGCTTCTAGGTCCACGCAAAATTTCATCTCTCTGCGTGGACGCACGCGCGGTTGTGGGCAATAAGTTCACAATTTTGCAAAACCTTTTGTGAAAAACATTTACTATCTTAAAGCTAAGGGCTCCACCAGATAGACCCGAAACCCGAAACATAATTTTTTTTCTATGTCCATGTTTCGGGTTTTGTTCTGGTGGAGCCCTAATAAATCTGGTCAAAAAAACGTTATGTGGAGAGTGGATGGGCTGAACTGAATTGATTAGCTTTGATCTTGTTTTTATGTGTCGCTAACAGGATTTTAGGGCTGAAAAAATTAGTTCGGGTTGCAGTTGAATTGCCGCCCAACTTTTACGTTTGACACGAAACATTTTTGAAAATATTTACTACCACCCAGGAGTCCACACCTACAACCGACAGTGTGACGAACGGCGGTCACGTGTCGCCAGCAATACCAATCAATCAACAACAACAACAATCAATAATCGGCACTGTTGGTGGTGGTGGCGATTTATCGGACTCGCTTGACACAACGTCGGTGTCCAGTGGTAGTGTGCACGGACTGATGCACGCAGCGTTGGGCGCATTGGACACGGCACACTCGCCCACAGCCAGTGTCAGCCAGCACGATGTGAGTGCTTGCTGGGTTAGGGAATGAAAAGCAAGGGAATGCTTATTCTTGATGAGTGTAGTGCACTGTAGTGGTTGGGGGGATGGGGAGATTCCCCCCTAAGGGGTATCTATCTCGAGTCAACCCTTAGGGGGGATGGGGGAAGGGTATCTAGCTCGAGCCGACCCCGAAGGGTATCTCGAGTAAATAGATTTATGCTTTGCGCGCAAACACCCAAAAATGGTCATTCTAGGCCAATTTTCGGCAAAAAATGTCATAAAATACCCAGTTTTAGGCCAATTTTGCAGTAAAATTGCATACAAGAAACGGCCTTTTTCGCCTTTTGACGGACCATAGGGGTATCTTGGGTAGCCTCCGGGGGGGAGGGTATCTCGAGTAGCTCCGAAACCTTCCCCCTAGGGTATCTTGGATCGATTGGCCTGTCACCCACACTGGTGTGGTGTACACATGTGTGATAAATCGTCTTCATAGTGATCGAAATGACGACCTATCGATTATGGGTAGATTAGACTGTGTTAGCAGGCAACCACAGTCCTTGTGTCAGACTGACAACTCGTAAGGCAGACATTTACATGGTCAACTCTTTGTCGCAGACCGAGAACGACATAATCGGAGCTGAGCTGGACGACGACAGCGGCAATGTCGAGCCGAATGAGGTCGATCTAACGCCCAGGGATGGCGATGTCGGATCCGTATGTGTTTTCATTCAATTTTTTATTTATTTTTACACAATAAAATTGTTTCTTAATCTTTCAATGTTTCTGTCAGATTGACATCGGCCAAACGTGGTTCATTATCTGGCGTCGTCTGCTGGTCTGTGTCGACAACGCGCAGACGCTTTGCGCCACGGTAGACACTTTGCTCAAGGTTGGTTGCGTGATTTTATGTTGGTTTGTGTTATTGACTTCAAAAAGGAGAAATTGAAGGAAGAACGTGTCGGCAGGGACTTATTGAACGAATGAAACATTTTTGGCACATTCTTCGATTAACCTCATCTATTTGGCCAATCTCAACGTGGTGATAGCGCTGGTCTTCTTTTGATCACCTTCCTTTGCTTCACCTACGTTTTTGAAAGGAGACGAACTCCTGCCAACAAGTTCAGTGGCGAAAAGTGCTTCGCAGTCCCAGATAGTTAATGAACAACTTCTGCACCGAAGTAGGTGGGCTCAATATATCTCCAAACTGTCGTTGATGTCTTTGTTGCGTGACCAAAACAGACCCGGACCAATCACCGTGTTTTTGACACTGTTTCTTACGTATCAATCAGCCACAACCGTCCACCGATTGGCTAGTTGTATTGTAGTTGATGGGTTGTCGTGCACCGCATGCTGCGCAGCCCAAATGATCGGTGAAATAATCCACGTGCGTCAGTCTGTGCAGGTGACAAGTATAATCCACTACTGTCCAGGTACGTGCCAACCAGCCCCCTTACCCACCCTACATTCCGCCATTCGAGTGGTTGTGTCGTCGTCTGCTGTCCCTCGCGTCAAACGTCGATGCGAACAGTGTCGATCGCGTATCGGGTTGGGATTGTTTTACTGTTTTTCTAAAATTAATTTATAACAAGATTATAGTAGAATGTTGGCAGTTATGCATTTGGTCCGGGTGGTAGACATACATAAATAGCTGGGTAGACATACATAAATAGCTGGCTGTAATCAGCCGATTTAATTTTGGGGGTATTGGTTCAGAGGTCAAAACTAGGGGGACAAAAATAGGTAAAAGTTACACTAAAATAGGGTTAAAAAGGGGGATTTTCTGCATATTAGGAAGACGTATGTGAAAATTTAACCATTCTGGTCCATAAAATGGAAATTTTTTTGCAATTATACAAAGAAAACCAACAATAAGCCATATCCATCTACATGTCCGTATGTTTCTTGTCCGATAATTGGGGACCGGTCAATTGGGGCTCGACCAGAGGTTTACTTGTTTATTTTCAGGGTTAGGCTTCACTTATTGTTCGGCGTAGGCTTACACTAAGTGTTTTGATAGGGGTGAGGACAGCGTACGCTAAGCCTAGCCAGAGTGAACTCTCTGGTCGGGCCCCAATTGTAGGCGAATAGTGCATGTTGCAGTGCTCAAATGTCTGTGCCGTCTGTTGTACACGGCGGCACGCGAACAGCCGGTCAGTGCCGAGCATGTGTGCACGTTCTGTGCACTGGTCATCAAGCAGCTGCAACAACGCACAAGTGTGGCCAGACAGGCAAATGTGGTGGTGAGTACCGTCCATGGCTAATTGTAATGTAGTTGATACCGGCAATATTGAATTCGATACGTGAAGTGAACAGCAAAAACAAGGTCGGCAGCAATAAATACGCATAACGTTTGCCTACCAGCCAGGTTCACTAACCCATTTCAATAAGCCTGCTGAATGGATCTGGCTGGCTGAATGGCAAACTGGTTTTGTTTATTTATTGTTAACCGTTTTTTTGTTCGCGCAAAGAGTATTGTGCGGGGCTCCTCTTATTTGCTATGAGTCACGCGCGATGGACAGGCGATGCACATTGGAGAGAGGAAATACATTGGTATTTGTCATTTGAAAATGTTTCGGCGTGCACATTTATATTTGCAGTGTTTTTGACCACATCAGTACACTCGGTATTTCGAGCTTATAAACCGAAACAACAAATCAAATTCAAAGATTCGAACCCCCCTTGCTAATCTTGACACAGGTCGCCTCGACGGACGCCTACCAGCTGATGGACAGTGTGTGCCCGTCGATGTTTCACCACAGCATACCATCCCTGGCCGATATTCTATCACCCGACTGTTTCAATGTTGCCAGGGCCATACTTAACGCGTCCGTTACATCCAATACGCCACCCACACCCGACCAGCTGCAATCGAGGGTCAGAGCTGCGCAGTTGTGTGGTGTACTCTGCTCCATGCCTCAGGTGGGTAAAGGAGGATTGATAGTTGGATGAATAGAAACATTGCTCATCGCTGTCTGACAGGCTACGTTGTTCCGAGGGTATTTCAAAAGTTTGTTTTCGGGTTTGCCGGCGGTGTTAGTCAAGACCCAAGACGTCGCAAAGTTACACACAACCATGCGACTGTGAATAAAGAAAGTCCACGACGCCGGTACGTGAAGTGTAAGATCTTTCCATGGGTAAGCTCAATTTCAGATGTGATAATAATACACCTTCCACAGCTCCGATAATCACCATAATATACCTTTGCAGGATCTCGATGCAGCTTGCTCCTCATTACGTGACGAAGCAGCGTACACTTTGCTGAGTTTTGTGAGCAATGACTCTGCGCATACAACACACATGAGCGCTGGTGTAATGGCTCGCAATGCATTGACGTTGTATGTGTGTGCGCACAGACACGCACTGCATGCACAACAGGTAGGATTGTTTGGGAGTGAAATGGTTGGTTCATTGTTGGATGGGAGGGGACTCGTGTCTGATCAAGGCGGTTGGTGTCTGACCAGCCGAGTCGAACTGCTTTGACACAGTAGGAAGAGAAGCATTTTTATCCAGCCTTTTTGAAGGCTTTCTGACTGAGAAAAGTCACGGGATCAGAGACCGGACACCCGCGAATGAAGTGCATTCTTTATAATTCCATTGCAATCAAGTTACATGCCCACGAGCATTACAGGTGCTGCACACACTGCTCAACGACCTCACCAATGAATCTGACGTGTCAAGTGCCCTGCACGTGTGTGAGAATCTATCGGTGCTCTACATACTGCAGATGCAGAATGCGATTGACTTGAAGACCATGATTGGAATATCGGGTTTGATAAATTTATTTGTTTATGTACAACGAGAACGTGAATAGTTGAAGGAATCAGCATGTACTTAAAAGTGTCGAATGTTGTGCGTGCTTCATATATGTACATATAAGACCGCGCTTTGTGTTTTTTTAATTGACAACCAAAACTCGACTCCCAAAATTAGCAACGTTCCGATCCATGTATGTATTATGTAGTGTAACTATTCATATCATAACAGTTTCGGTGGAGTAGAGTGATATAAAACGTACAACATAAACACAATAGTTGCAGTTGATGCCCTGCTGTCACAGCGCAACGAGCCATCAGCTGAGCGTCTGTGCATCCAACTGATGTTGCATCTAGTGGACTACACATTGTTGTACGCTGATGTTTCACAACAGGACGATGGCACTAGAGCACGACTGGCTGTGAATAACACGGCCACGGTCGTCAATGCGTTGGTGCAATGCGCGCAGGTGCGGCCATCGATATTACTTTTACTACTACATTTTAGGTGGCGCCCCAAAAAGTTTGAGACTTGGCACCGAGGGTTTTTTTGCAGTTTACGTGTCTTTTCCCAATTTAGGTGCCAGAATGTCTGTTTGGCACGCAACACAATGTTATAGCACCTAATTTATTTGAAATAAAAAACGTGATTCGGCTGGGCAGTGGTTACTTTTTCAGACTAATTATAACAGCTGATCAAAATGATGTTTCACGCGATTCCAGGACCGTGCCTCTCAACGGCTAGCGATCGTTGCCGAGTCGCTGCTATGTCTGTTGTTGAAATGTTCGCGTCAATTTCCCCCTCCCAAGTTCACCGTTGCTCAATTGTCCTCCACGAATGAAGTGGATGATAAGAAGAAAAGTTCGTCGAAATATTTGACTATTTTTTCAATGTCGACGCGTTGTACAGTCTGATATCAAGACCTGCAACTATCGCCCACTGTAAAGAATTATTCAGGCGAACATAGTAAATTACAATTAGGTTATTGATTGCAGATTTAGAACAGAAACATCGATTAAAAATATCCACTATAAGTATGCGAGTGCCTGACAATACGTAAATTTAGTCCGGTTTAGAACGGTAGAGGGTTTCGCTACATTGAGGGTTACTACAACGAGGGTGCGCTGTATCGCAGACACAATAATCGGTCGTCGTCTGGGTCTGTTGTGGACCGTGGATGAAACATCAGCCAGTGAGTGCACAGCTGTGATCGATGCGCGCAGCTCAACTGGCAGACATGTGTGGAGGGTGGATAGGGCACAGAGAATTGAAGGTGGGCGATTTTTTTTATTCGTTCGGTTTTATTATGGCCCATATTGGACAAAACGCAGCGTTAAGTGCCATAATACCGAAATCAACACAAAGGAAATGATAAGTACATAAGGAAGAAATCCAGGAAAAAAAAGCAGTGTGCGCATGCACTCGTGCTACAGTGAAACCGAACGACACACTGTTTCAGAATGGACTTAGTTGCAAACGGACTAAAGCGATCAGTCAGTTTCATAATGGTCTTGCTGCAAGCCTATTTTCATTTGCAGCCGCCAACGACGCAGCATCCCCAACTTTGTGTGACGCAGGCCTGCCCTCAACCCCCATACCACCGGATTCCCCTGTCAAAGCGCGACAGGAGCACTTGGCCCAACCACCGACCCCGTTACGTGCCGCGTTGGCACATTTGTCCGATACAAGTCCCGAGTGTTGTCCGATGGAGGCCCAAAGAGAAATGAATGCGGATGGTAAATACGAGCGGGCTATTGACAGTGCGCTGCGACAATGGGCCGTTGGTGTCAACAATGCACAGTCAAATGATTATGGAGTCATGCATGGGGTGGGTGATTTCATGCGAGTTGTTGTTCTCGAATATTTAATGGTGCACTGATACATCACGTTTTTTCACAAGGAGTAAGACGACAAAAAGTTTGAAGCCCTCGTTTGCAAGGCATAGGCTGAGCCAATCCAATGGACGCTTTACTGGTTCCGTGAAACATCCCGAAGCACCCAATTGGAAACCAAATTACTGAATCTATGTTTCCAATACCGGGCTCCACTTCCTGAAAACAATGGCGGAAAACAAACGCCGCCAAACATTCTTTGCATACTCACTTTAACGATGCAGACAGTTTGACGACTAAAGTAGCGTTGGAAAATGTCCGTTGTAAAGAAGGTGCACTGTGAACAATAAGTACAATGCCAGCTATGTTTGCAGCCGTCGACCAGTGGCAGTACATCGCCGTGGCACGAACTCACCACCGACCTTGCACTGGTGTCCTATCATCAGGACAACGTCAATCAATTGATTGTGCGCGCAACTGACAAATCAACCAGACATCTGAAACATCTGGACGCGAAACTGTGGGATAGGGATGTGCACAAGGTGGGTGGGTGGACAAGGAGCGTACTTGCTTGGTTGTGCAGTATACCCTCTTCATATACATATTTATGGTCGGGGCCTAACATTTTTGGTCACAACATCATAAAGAATGTTCGCCATTATAGTGTGAACGGTAATTAAGAGGTCAACGACAGATTGGGCTGGGGCCAGAGATGCGTTACGAATATTCAATGTACAGCGCGTTTCACTATTCCGAAGGTCAAAGACGGTAGACTGTGATACCCCCGTTTGGCATGCAGGTTGCGGTGATCTACGTCGGTCGCGGTCAGGAGGATCGCGCGACCATCCTGGCCAATGAGCAGGGTTCGGTGCTGTTTGACAAGTTCATGTGCGCTATGGGCTGGGAAATCGATCTGACGACGCACACCGGCTACATGGCTGGACTGCCCAATTCAGGTACATGTGGATCAAGACGTGATCAGTGAGGAAAACAATTGTTTTGTATTTATGGTGACGTTTGTCTGTGGATGGGACGATGATAGACTAAATCTGGAATTGAAACTGCTGTTAATACGTACATCGATCGAAATATCTTCGATGCACTTGGCTGTAAAGAGCGATGATCGTATGACGCGGTGTAAACTCTCTTCATTGTAAATCCCCTTGCGCTGTATTGGTATTGGTCGCAGAATGACTTTATAAGAATTGGTCAATTTTTTTCCTGAATCGTAAGTGACGGGGCAGTGACGTTGCGTTGCGCGATCACACACAAAGAATGCAGTCAGCAAAATGTTTCAGACCCGCAGCAACGTGGGTGCTCTGCTAGATTATTTTCAGATGAAAATGTTTTGTAAGAATTACAAATAGCGCAGTGGTTAAGAGTGACTGAACCTGAAAATCAGGATTGATTTGATGAATTCTTATATGATCATTGTGCGACCAATATCTGCCGGTAATATCCTATTTGCTGCTCTGTAGTGAAAAGATTTGATGCAGTGAAGGAAAATGCTCGGTCCTGATCGTGATGTGGACTGTATTTATTAAGCTTGTTGTCTTGTACTTTTTATTTTACTTTCAGTGCCAAAAGTGAAGAACGCATCAATTTAAATTTAGGATTAAAACTGCTGTCCATACGTGCGTCCATCAAGACATTTTCGTGGCATGTGGCTATAAGGTACCACTATTCATACATTGCAGGCACGACGTGCTACTACGCAACAGTGACTAGCGAGTTGATGTACCACGTCAGCACCCGTCTGGGTTCGGACGCGACACGCAAATGGCGGCATCTGGGCAATGACCATGTGCACATCGTCTGGTCGGAACATTGGAGGGACTACCATCGAGGCATCATTGCCACTGAATTCGCTGATGTCATTATTGTCATTGTGAGTGCTGAGTATTGGTTGATTTGATAGACGGGGCTAAGTAAGGGGTGCAGACAAGAGAGCGGGTGGAAAGAGAGCTTCTTTTTCATGGCAGCGCTGTGATCCGCATTAGGCTCAAGCCTGGGCTTAGGCTTTGACTGCCCCCATACAAGCATACAGCTGCCACTGCTTCAAAATGTCAGTTAAAATTGGTTCCTGTGGGGACCAGCACGGTAGTGATATTTTTTGTCGTGCTTAGTTGTGCATCTCTGTGACACAGCAGCTCTGATCAGCAGGATCACACGTCGGCTGCAGTCCGGTCGAGCTCAACGGTGGCGAAAACTCTGCCCGTGTTTCTCTAGTGCCTGATGACCATTTCAAGCCTGATTGTCTTCGTTTGTGAGCTAAGTGGTACATAGTCTCTACCCACCCCCTTTCGTTGCAGTATCCGCTATCGAATTCGCATTTCCGCATCTCAATCGATGTCAAACAGCCCAGCAACCAGGCCGGCAGCAGTCTGACATTCGGTCCGCTATTCGACGGTGCTGTCGTTCAATGGAGTCATCTGGCTGTGTTGGTCAGTCCATCTTTGTACTGACATGATCGGCGAACCAGCACTTTTGGTAGTCACAAACAACATTCACCAGCAGAATGAATAGGACAGATTGAGGACCAAATAATTCGGCACCAGATAGAGGGTGTCACCATGGAAGGGATACTGTAATAATAATCCTGATGTGACATGGTAGCATACAATATGATGACGCACACCAAAATGTAATGGTGCATGCTGGATTACCTATGTATGCTATATACCGTTTCCGTTACAGGTGCGCGCAACTGCACTGAATGCGAGCAGGGCACGACACGCACACGCGTTGAAACATCAGTGCACAACACACAGACGACAGGCCATAGATGAAATGAATCTGTTGCACGCGCACACGCACAATGACATGCGGCCGTATTACTACAGTGATGTGTTGAGGGCTCTGTATTTGTGAACAGCACTGTAGACTCTCACAGTGTTTACACGTTTATATGCAATCTTGTGCGAAATCATGTCAGATACATAATCATGCAATTTGTGGACTGATATCTTTGACAATTGTATAACACTGAAAATTGTGGTTTCAACCCGGTGGTTAAAGCTGTAAGTAATAGCACTTGCAAAGTATCTATGCAGGTTGTACTTGTTGCGCTATCGTTTTTATAGTGCCGTGTTATTAATGTATAATACATTTGTTTATGCTTTGTTCACTTCGGGCTATGTATGCCATCATGGTTGTGTACTTTGTTTGTCTCGTAATTTATTGTGGTTTTTTATGTTTGCATTTTATATTTAGTTGACCAACTATCGCTACAGTATTTCTGTGATTAAGTGAATTTTCTTAAATTCCATTAACTGCCTTTCTACACATAAATTTTACTAGAATATATCTATTATTTTACTTGTTTTATTTCATAAAACGTGTCTTAAGTGTAGTGCAACATGTATTTTTGTCTTCAGTGCAAAATTGTATCTCTATCACAGCACGTAAAGATGCCCAAATCAATGTAATAACATGATGTTATTATTTTATTCAATTATTTCTATGGTGACCGAGCACCGCAATTTTCGGATAATGCGTTTTGAAATATGAACAACAATTATTGTAATTATTTTACCACGTTATCGGACCGAAGAAGATAAAATAAGTTTAAAGTATCGATTAGATCTTTTTTGTCAATGCAAGAACAGAAAAAACGCGTTTTTTTAAATTTTTGTGAGTATGATGGTAAAACTGTAATAATAACCAGGTCGGCTGTTTTTTTCACAAAAATATGGAGATAAACGCCCTATGCACCCCAGACCAGACGTGAACTTTGCACAGAAAACAGAAACCAACACACAGACCAAAAATACACATAAAATCTGGACGTTTGCTGACTTGGGTAGCGATAACCTGCGTGCGGGTGTCGTATTATGTAAAGGTATTGAATGCACACGGGGTAACAATCGCCTATTCGAAATTTATTTTCGTATTTTATTTATGAACGTGCGCGTTTCACTCACTCGGTCAGTGGGAGTATTTTCGTGTGGTTGGACCTGCGTCAAAAGTTGTGGATGTACACTGCAACTGCATCATTCACATTTACCGGAGCTTTCCAGCTGGAGCAGTCAGATATTCGGAAAAAGTGCGAAAATCCTACTTTTTGTCAAGAATGTTTATCCCAAGACCCAAATAGAGCCCCTGGGAGGGGTTCTATTTGGAAAGTCCGGCAAACAAGCACAGGCTGCTATGGTCAAGAAAACAGCCAACTTGTTAAACACAGTCATTTTGGCAGAAAAATAGGCACCGAAAAAGAGAATCATTAATCCCAAATAAACCCCATGGGGCTCTATTTGGAAAATCTACCGAATTGAGCCCCATGGGGCACTATTCGTGGAGGGGGACTGCAGACGGAAAACTGCGGTTCATGTGGTGCACCCGTTTGTGCGTGCGATGTAATACTTACGTATGTACATACTCGGGTTTATTTAAACCTAGATGCGCAAAAACGTTTAACGTCTGATTTTCCATTTCTAAATTCAACTTATTTATCACGATGTGATTTTAAAAACCAGATAGGTATTGAATAGTGACTGCACTTAAATTGCTTCCAGAAAATCAGTGGCGGATAAATAGCGATTGTTTCAACAAAACTACTAGAAAATGGGCGAAAGTTCACCAGTTGATGCGGACCTTCAACGAGGCATTGAAAGCATTCGTAACTCAATGGGAAAGGAAATCCCGTCAGATCTAAATACCGATTTCAACCTGCATCGCTGGTGGCATGCTTACAATGGCGATTTGGAGCTGATTTGTGCACATTTCCGCACCCAAATTGCAAATCGGCGAGCTGCTGGTTACGGGAATGTGGAGGAATTTATGGCAAACTTCTTCGATCTGCCTGATGTGAAGAAATGTGCGCCCTACATTGCAATGAGTCGAAAACACGCCGTGCATGAGAGGGACAACGCGCTTGTGTTCGTGGAGGGATGCGTGACCGAACCGGGAAAGGTCGCTTCAGTCTACTTCACTCTTTATAGTGAATTGTTTCGTGTTGAAACCCAGGTGTTCGTTAATAATTTACTGTTGACGTACAGTTTCGAATGCAGTATACTGCTGCCTGATTTCTGATTGTCTACGCCTATCGATACCACTTGAATTGTGCAACAATGAATAATGCGCCACATGGTTGCCGTTTTGACCCCGTTTTCACAGACGGATGGTCACCAGGGCATCGTCATTGCTAATGTATGTATATTCTGACAATTCTTTTGGGAGAAACTTTTCAGCAGGGTGCCTGAATTGACAAGGAGGAATCAGGCCAAAAGAATTTGAATTGGTTTCGGCGGGAAAGCTGTTTTCGCGTTTCTTTTTCTTTTTCTTTCTTTTTTTGGACTTTTTTTGATGCAAACAGGACAGTAATTTGCAAATTTGACGCGTTATAAATTAAAAAATTAAGTTAAATTATACGCGTTCTGTGTTGTTCTCTGCGTGTGGCAGGCACACCAGCAAGGATAACAAGAACTAAAGACACAAATGGTGTGATGATCTTGCGGAAGGAGCTGTTCATGCTTGATAACCATATGGTTTCGATTAAAATCTTCTCCCAATGACTCTAAAAACACAATGAATGAGAGCCTCGAATGTTGCAGTTGGTGCGCGTGTTCAGTGCGAGTGACTACATTCGTTTCTACCACGCGTGTTGCGAATACTTTCTGCAGAAAATCTTGCAACAAGAACAAAAAACCGGTCGGCCATCACAGGTAATAATGACGTTATGATGTCATTGGAGAATTCTGAGATCACATAAATTCAGGGTATCTGCATCTACGACATGTCCGGTATGAAAATGCTGAGTTTCATCAACCCGATGGCCCCGATCAATCGACTGCTTTTTGCTCGAGTTCAATTGTGGCAGGTTAGTGGTTGTTCTGATATGCTTTGCATTTGCAAAGTTTTTATTATTTTTTCGTGCGTACAACACAGGATCCAGCTTGGTGATCGGATCTGTGCTGACATGACATGACTTTGTATCAGTGACATTCCAGTTGATGCTACCAGTTTCGACCAGCTTAACACTTGTTCCCAGATCAAAGCAAACAACTCTAACGGTGGTCAGTTCTTGGCACCAATAAATCTCTTTGTGTCCTTAATTTAAAGAGCAAGTTTGGCAGCTTGGATTTATGGGATCTGTAGCCACCATTAATGGGCGTGATAACAAAAATAAGAACTTTGCCTTGCTGATTCAGGATTTCTACGCCGAATTATTGCGCAAAGTCGTGATCGTGAACGCGCCAGTGGCACTGTCGGCTGTGTGGAAGATTATGTCGTGGATGATACACAAGAAATACCACACTCGATTTGTATTCGTGAATAAACACGAGGAAATATTCGGTCGGTTCGGCGTCTACTGCTGCACTTTGTGATGGCAGTCTTCCAAAAACTGACTGCTTCGATTTTTCGTGCGATGTATGTACTTCCTGCATGCAATCGTTTCGAGCACATGCATACCACCATTTGAAATGCAGTTTGCTGGCAGCTGAGTGGATTTGGCCACTCTGTCTGGACCCGAACGCATAATTTTTGACCGTTAGAATCCTCCATGATGTTTCGAAGACTGTATGAGTGCGACCTTCGTAAAAATCACATCACAGATGGTCACATCAACTAATCACATGGTCGGGCTCCGACCCCGATGCCCTTTTGGTCACATTTTCTTGGGAAAGAGGTGATTGCACTTGCACATGTAAGCCAGTGACGAGGGACCGACAACGGGAGCGCGCTGTGCAACATTTCACAAGGTTTGTTCTTCCAGACCACCTCGACCCCATCACCGTACCGCGTGCGTTTGGCGGCAAGTTGGAGGACACGAGTGGTTACGCGGCAAATGCTGCACTTTGTTACAATGATCGTGTGTTGATTACTGACGGTGATTATTATCAAGTGGGACACGCATGGAAACAAACGGGGTACAAGGGACCTACGCCCGGACATCTCACATCAACGCATATTGGCAGGGGTCACACTCATGTGATCAGAGTTGAGGTTGGTCTTGTGCGGCCTTCGGCGACTTTTCTGCGTTCGCACAAGCAATGGGTGATATTTTCGAAACGGTGTAAAGGTCAGTTGGGTGTAAAGGTCGGTGGAAAGCTCGGTCGACAGCTCAGTGTGATAGACCTCGGTGTAAACTTGAAACATTCCACGTTAATAACAGGCAATGTTTCACGTTTACACCGAGCTACGCCGAGCGAGCTTTCGACCGAACTTTACACCGACCTTTACGCCCAACTGACCTTTACACCGTTTCGAAAATTCCACCCAATGATGTTTTACGCCAAAGCCAGCTCCACGTAGTCATCTGGTGCACACCTGCGGCGGCAACCAAGCACATTGCTGTGATGCTCGGGAATACGGGTCATAAGACATTGCTTGCAACTGAAACATTTTGATCTTGGTGGCCGCGTAACACTGTTTGTATTGTTTATTGAAAGCCCACCTGGCTGATGTTTCAGTCGATGTTCATATAAACCGATTACTTTCATGACTGTCAACAGACGGCTACACTTTTTTCAGGCAGAGAAGATGACTGAAATCCTGTGGCACTGGCGCAGTTCGGGAGAATTGGAGTTCAGTGTTGTGTTTGTCGATGGTCAGTTCGTTGATATATTTGAAAACACACTCTACCCTTTTTATGGTGAATTTAGTTCCCATTCGTAAGTCATCGAAAACAGCGGGTCTCGATCACGTCTCTGGGGCCGACAGTACAGTACATTGATGGTTTCGCACAAATGAAGCGTCCACAAATCTTTTTTTTTCAGATACAGATTCGCAATACATGGTGCATCCGCAGTTCAAACTTGTCACACCGAAATTGCCAGAGGAAGGCGTACTCAAATGCGCCATGACAGGCAGCTATGAATTGACGTTTCAGAACACCAGCCATTACGTGGGTGTTACGCTGCAACACTCAGTTGTTAACATGAAGTGAAGATGAATTTGTGTGCATATCTTGGGGCCGTCTCAACTTTGAAGGCAAGTCGTGGTCGAAATAATATTAACGGGACGTATTACATGACTACGGCGGTCGGATAACTACTTGCAAATGCACATATTTTTATTGTTTCAACCGCATTTTGCGAGCGAGTTGCAGCACCAGCTAAAATTGACCAATGCAAAAGTTTCTGGGTAAACAACGAACAACACAGATCAAAATTAGTGCAGCAACTTCGTCACAACACAAAACACGGCCCAAACGAAAATTGCCTTTGGCAAGCGCCGTGGTCCAACCGTATATACACACTACGATACGAACACGATTTGGCTTTGAAGTTTGACACCCAACTGTATTTACATGTGTGCCCCACATGTGGGGATCTGTATCGGGCGGTATGCCGATACCCGATACTTGGGAAATGCCGATACCCGATACTTCGAAAATAACCCGATATTGCCAAAATACCAACAAAACTACCGATTTTATGGCAAAACTGAGGTTTCTGGCATACGTCGCGCGGGATTTTTTTGATTGTGAGACGATACCTCATCCCGAGCGATACCTCATGTTGCGCAGTACCTGATTCTGCGACAATACCTCATGTCCCTGTACCTCATTCTGCGACAATACCTCATGTCTCAGCGTCCCATAGTTAAGAGGGAACGAGCAGTTTCGTGCTGATTGTGTGCTGTTAACATGGGTTGGGAAACTCAAACTTGGGTTGCACTTTTGTCTAATGGGTACGCACTCACAGCATGCAAACATGAAGCTGAAGGTTGCAGCGATTGCGAAGGAGCATGTGAACTGTAAATTGTGCATTCAGGTCAAACTACCCTCCAACAAGATGAACGTCATAATTTACACGCATTCGAAACTTTAGAAGCTTGTGAGAAAACAGTACGTCGCATGCCATTGAAACCATATATCAATCGAATCCGCTCGTCAAGACGCATATGACGGTGCAAGGTAAAATGCTATTGGTTAATTCACGTGACCACAAGACTGGTTAAGGATGCATGAAGTCCATGTGTGAATGCACCAGTGAGTGAAAAAGCAGCATAAAGTTGCACGTTTCGCAACTGTTTCCGCATAAAACAGTTCTACACCCCTGGTGTGAGCGTTTACAAGTATTATAGAACATAATTGATTCACATTCACTTCAAATGATAAGCTCGTTGGTCAAGGAACTCTGTCACAATAGTTTGTGGGAGGCTGTTATTGAGACGACGATTCCATATATTTTCCACAAGGTGCACAATAATTGTTCATTTTTAGGCCTGGGGCACAACTGGTCATTAAGAGACCTAGATCACTATAATTATTATATCACTGTGCTGCGCAAGTTAGAGCTCTGTGTTACTTACTATTGGTTGTTATCATGCCCATTGCATGCGATTGCACGCAAACTTGCCACATCTTGCCTGCTTAGACACGAGCGCATTTCTCACTTATTTTGAAATATGAAATTAGAAATGAAATAAAGTATGTGTTTTTGATGCTAATTATTCAATAATGATGTGCAAAAACGCAAGTTTCACCAAGCTAACGTATGGTATGTATGTACCTATGTATGCATGTAGCTGGTGTCATAGCGAGAGCACTGTATTATATCACTGCCGCACACGAGACCGCTGTATTTCTATTGGCTGAAATCATGCCCATTGGATGCGGCTGAGATCACCATTTCTTGGTTGCCTTGCCTGCTAATGCCACGAATGCATGGTTTAGCTTAATCGGCCTGAACTAATCTCCTTTATTTAGCAACCTACTTTTGTGCATTGCGGGCAGATGAATTACTGTTGACACAATCAAAATGTTAAAAAACTCACGTTTACCAAGGTAGGCACCCATGTTCAGAGGTACGTACTGTTTCAAAGTTTCGAAAGTTTTGGAATCCAGTATTGTTTGAGTGCTGCACCTGGTTTTACCCTAGAAAAACTGCTTTATCAACTGACGTTTGCTGTGCCATTCGATTGTTGGTATTCCAGTGTTTTTCACGAAAATGTGAATTGGTATAACTGTTTATTTTTAGCTGGAAGCGATAAAATCTTCTTGAACACATCACCTCAGATTGTATCAATACCATGCTACATACATTATACCGTGATTCATTGGGATCCTGCACCAATTTACAGCAATTGTCACGTCCATCGCATGCGACAACAACAGTTTTGTTGTCTGTCATTCCTTGCTGATTCATAGTACGGATGCATGATCAGCTAGATACCGCCTTTTGACGCCACCTATTCAGAAAGGTATACTTTTGAAGGTCCTTTGCATTCAGTGGGGCAACTTGTGACCACGCGCTGGTGTACTGTGCGCTTATAACAGCTTATTCTATCGTGCTTTGTATCATTCATCTGTGAAACACGCCACACTGGTCAACGTGCCCATGAAACATCAGTACGAACGACAGGCAAGTGTCTACTTCACGTAGCAACCGACGCTTTGCCCGTATATCAAGCTTCTAATAGACGGACACCAAGAGCCCATAAACGCACATTGCCCCTAACAAGCTCCTTATAGAGGGGCAAACGGTGTGATTTTTCACCGCTGGGCGCGAGCTAAACCAACACCCCACGCTAACTCCACATTCAGTTGCATTCGTGACGTGCAACTGCTAGGTGCGTGTTGCCCTTGGTTACCATGGCAACCAGTACACTGCATGAGGGTGTACGGTATTTCACGTGAGGTCTTTTCCATATGACATGAGGTATTGTCGCAGCATGAGGTTTTTCGACTTGCGCATGAGGTACTGCGCAGCATGAGGTATTTTCGCACATGAGGTATTGTCGCAGAATGAGGTACCGTCCCCGGACCGATTTTTTGAGATGGCCGTTGAGTACTGCGCGCAACAAATTTTTTCATAAAAATCTTGCTCTGTTGTTGTGTCATGCAACGTGAAAATAGCTCTCATACATTTTAAAATTTTTTATGATCGCAAAACAATGAATATCTGCAGACCTGTTTTTGAGAACTGGTTTTTAATCGCGAAAAGTGTAATACCCGATAGCCGATACTTTTTGGGTGCCGACACCCGATACCTTCCGATCCCTACCAACATGTGAGTAACTCACATTATCTTTTGAGACCAGTAGTGATAATAGTCATTGTCATTTGTTACTACTTACTTTTATTAGTGCCATAATTGTATAATAAGCAACTTGCACACAGACAGATCAACGTTGTATGATACAATGAACTGAACTCCGAAAAACGTTTCTGTTTATAAACATGGCAGTTGCATGCACACCAGTACCAGGACATCATACCTAATTATTCTAAATTGTCACATTTTGTACTCAATACTGTACAAATAGATACGATTTCGAAAAAAACGAACAAGACCGAAATTTTGAGCGAACGACCACCAAAACATACAAAAATTAGCAAACCACAAACCCTATGTTTGTTATACATAGACTGGTGTGTAGTGTTTGAAATCTTTAGCGGTAGTCTTTAGTGGCTGTCTAAGTTGATCCTGTCGTTTTCTAACATTCGGCGCGTACAACGGCGGGTAGTGGACCATTTCGGGTGGATCTTCTTCGTGAAAATGGGGCAGGTGGCGCGCTTCGCTCATGTCCAACTGAAAAAAGCAGCAGTTTTGTTGAGTGACTATAAGTGTGCAACTATAATAGTTTAATTTCATTTCAAGTGAGTAGAAAGTGTATTTTGCACCTGCAATTTTTTCATTTGCACTCAAAAAGTTCCAGATCGCGCGCAATTTGTACCCAGAATCGGAAACTCCCGAGCATTATCACGCAATACATTCGAAATTTCAAAGTTGCAAAGTGCATCCAGGACTTTGAAATAAAAAAACCCTGACACCAACAACCAACCTCTAATAGATTAATCCTATTGGCCCATTCATAAATGTGCATGTTCTGCGCGCCGATCACATCCGACAGCAGTGGCACACCGGTGAGACGGTCGGAGTGCATTTCCTGGCGAATCGGTGAAACAACATCGACAGGTATTTTGGTGAAAAAGATGCACGGCAACATATTATTTAATCTTCACAATTGGTCCGGGGTCGGGCTAGTCGGAATTGGCCTAGCATTGGTTCAGCACTCCTTTGGACTGACAATAGAGGTTTATTGATGGGATGCGGACGACAACAATTTTGATCAACGTAAACATTTTTATCAGTTGCCTGGGAATAAGTTTCACGCTGGTCGAGCTCAGTGACATGAGGGTGGTTCGCACAAAAACTAACTTTTGGTCAGAGCAGAACAGACCACCCCTGACCGGATCATATTTTTAATAACAACACAGCATTTTGTGCGAGCAAAAAAGACCAACGTAGTTTTCGAGAATTTCCCAGTTGAATTGAGGCTCCCATTTCAGATATCGGCCCTTGAAATCGAACAGGTTGACAAATGCTCTGGAAGAATAAATACAACGCGAATAAAATGTCTGGCAGAATAAACACCAAAAACAACCGAAACACACGTACGTAAACAACGGATGATAGCCATTGTAGATGAGACCAACAGGCCTGCGACCAGTACAGTAGCGCATAAATCGCACCATATCGTACAACTGGTAGCAATACGGACTGGAAAGCAAAATTTTGGGGGGAATCCTGTTGCCCTTGTGTTGTAAATGTTTCTGAAGTCAAAGTTTTTACAATTGACAAAGAACCATACTTACCCAACGAATTCGATAGTCTTGCCATCCCATGATGGGTCATTCACCAGCGTTGCTATGCCGTTTGAAACGTCGGTATTCTGAAGCAACCGAAATGAACATAAAATTCATTCAAAGAAACTGAACAAAAAAGGCGAATAATTGACGACTTGCTTCAACAGGCATCTTGTACGTATGTTTGCCGGCGCGGTAGACGGGCGTGCCCAGATAATCGGCATCACGAGCTGAAAATAGACAAGATTGACCGGCTGTGGGAGCAAAGGTAATTTGAGCACAAAACACAGATTTGCACCAACGTTTGCACACAAAGCTTTTCGTGAAATGATCTCCCAGCCCGAATATCACCGAAGGTCGCACAATAATGGCGTTCGGAAATTCCTCACGCACTGCTTGCTCGCCGAGCGCCTGCAAAATTTATTGATGGAGAAACTTGTTGTTTGTTATGTTGCATGAACCTTGTGTACAAGTTCAAAAAAAATCATGCTGCCCCTTTTTATGGCGACGGACGATCGGAGGAAACTGCATTTTCGGTCATTAAGAATTGTTACTAATCGTGGGCTTGTGGCAATCGTTGCGTGAAAGCCAGATTGGGGGCGAAAATGTCAAAAATTATCACTCACTAAATTCAGCGATCCCCACCGTAGTAAAGTGTCACCATAAAAAGGGTACATGTGTTGACAAACCCAACGCGCACCTTGCTCTTGAGGAACTGTGATCCGCCGGGAATTCTGAATTGTTCTGGTGTTTCAGTTGCATTCATGCTGGAAACATGTATGAAACGTTGCACACCCATTTCGCGCGCGATACGGGCCAAACGTCGAGCGCCATCAACGTGCACGTCGTTGTACGAGTACTTTCTGACAAATTATCGTGCAGCTCATTTGACTTGAAATCACGTTGTCTTGCGCAGCACAGCATTCACTGTATAGTGGGTTTCAAGCAGTGTGATGGCAGGCCAATCGAACCAAGATACTTTGGGGGGGGAAGGTTCCGGAGTTACTCGAGATGCCCCCAGAAGCTGCCCAAGATATTGGTCGCACAATGACTAAATCAGAATTCATCTACCCTGATCTTCAGGTTCAACCTTAATCACTAAGCTACTTGTATTTTTGACAAAACATTTTCAGCTAAAAATAATCTAGCAGATCAACCACGTTGCCGCAGGTCTGAAACATTCTCTTTACTACATACTTTGTGTGCGATCACGCAACGCAACGTCATTGCCCCGTCACTTTCCCTCTTCACGATTCAGGAAAAAAATTTGACCAATTCTTATATAGTCATTGTGCGACCAATACCCGTGTGGTCCGTCAAAAGGCGAAAAAGGCCCTTGTTTTTGCATGCAATTTTACTGCAAAATAGGCCAAAAAATGGGTACTTTCTGATATTTTGGCCGAAAATTGGCCTGAAATGACCATTTTTGGGTGTTTGCGCGCGGACCGCGCGATTTTTAGATGTTCCGAGGTCGAAAAACACCCATTTTGCCTTTGAAAAGCATAAATATGCTGACTCGAGACTTCAAGATACCCTTTGGAGCCGGCTCGCGATAGATACCCTTCCCCCATCATCCCCCATAAGGGTTGACACGAGATAGATACCCCTCAGGTGGGGCGGTGGGGGAATCCCCATCCCCCAGCCACTACAGTGGATTCAAGACACTACACACGTGTCTTACTTGGTCTCATAACGCTTGCCGATCAAATTGATGACCACGTTGCTGTATTTGACCGCCTTTCGGATGGCTTCCTCGTCACGCAATTCGAACGGCTAAGAAAAGGGGATGTGTGGTCTGGGGGACTGACTTTAAGCAAAAACAGTATGAAAAGAGAATGACGGGAACCCACGAAAAACAGAATCTGTCCAAGATCGCCCACTATTTTCAAATGTCGCACGTCCATCGGGTCGCAGCGATGTGGAATCACAATTTGCGTGCCATCTCGCGCTAAATTAGGAATTGAAAAGTAGTTCAATTTAACAAAATTCCTGCACACAAAGCTTCAAAAAAGGCCACTTGCGTGACGCGTTTACAGTGGTATTATATTATAGTATACTGCGCATCAATGAACATCATCAGTGAAGTGAGTTGAGGGGTCTATCTTTAATTTTTTTCCCGATACTCTGGGCCGGGTGTAATTATTTAATAATAATTTAATAATAATAATGTGTAATAATTTAATGTATTACATCTGGGCAGTGATGTGGTTGAGGGTATGGGGGTATTACCCCCCCCAACCGCTAGGTAGCTTTCTTGCTCCGAAACCCATACCATCCCAAACTGGCTAGCTAGCTTTCTTGCTCCGGTCATCAAGTAAGAAAAGTGTTGATTTTAGTGCCAAAATGGTCAAATTCGTTCAAATTTTCTCACACGTGCACAAAAATACGCATTTTAAGGCTTATTTTAGCATAATTTAGACCAAATTTTATACCCCTGTTTTTTGACTTCTGGACCAATACCCCCAAATAGGGGTACCCGGCTAGCTTGCTAGCTTTCTTGTGCCGGTCCCCTGCAGCTAGCTAGCTTTCTTGCTCGGACCAACTACATCACTGCATCTGGGTATTAATTTCATGTGCAAAGCAGATGTCGAATTTGTAAAAGCAAATTGACGAACCTAACATAACCGTGACCGCGGAACCTCCCAATATTTAGGCATAAATTATACGTGAAAAGAAAAAATGACCGACAACTAACTTTATTAAATTAACTAACCAATCCGATTCACCACATGTTTTCCCTGTTTTCCGGACGCTCCGAAGATGGTGCACACGTTTCCCGAGAAACTCGACCGACCGCCACTGCCCTTCTTCAACGACGCCAACAGACCAGTGCGTTTGGGGGGCTCGGGCCGCACAGACACCGCTGAGTCGTCTCGCGGTGATTGACTGTCAGCCTAAATTGCATCAAGAATGTGCTCTCAGTGTTGGTAGGTAACAAACACCCGGCACAACTGAACCCGAATCCGTGTCGTTGATAGCGCGCACGATGACGGCCCCATTCTCGCAGCAATCACCAGAGGCCCTTGAGCCCGTCGAAGCAGCATTGTGTGCTGCGTTCCGGTTTTGGCAATTTCACCTGAAAAGAGAAATGCTGAGGCTACAGGTCGGTGGCTTGGGAAATGGTGCAGTGGCAGTGCAACGATATAGTCATAGCCACCCAGAGATTAGGATCGGGATCGGGCCAGGCCGAGCTGGGATTTTGGACTTTTGGCTCGGGCCGAGCCGGGCCGCAGATTTGGAGGTTCGGGCCCACCGGGCCGGACCGGGCCCGAATTGCTCATATTTCAAGCCAAAACCATCATTTTGGACCAAAAATCTCCAAAAAAAAAATAAACTGCGCTTGTGTATGCCAGAGGTCGCAATTCCCGATCGTTGGGCCGGGCCGCGATTTTGGGCTTTTGGCTCGGGCCGGGCCGGAGATTTGGAGGGTCGGGCCGGGCCAGGCCAGGCACTCCGGCCTATGGGTGGGCACACTACCCAATACCAATACCACCCAGTGTAGTTCCTGGGGTGAGCTATCTCCCCTCAGGTGGTACACTATCCCCCTATCTCCCCCTCCGGGTACACTATCTCCCCCAATTTTTGCCCAAAATAGGCATTTTTAGGCCTAAAAATGGGCATTTTTATACCAAAAATGTGTGATTTTAGGTCAATGTTCTCAAAAGTCGCCAAAATGCCCTTTTTATGAAGAATTTTTTCCAAAAAGGGGCAAAAATAGGTCAAACTTTCTACCTCAAAAAGTGACTTTTCCCGAATTTGGGTCTTCCCCCCTTCCCCCTTCGGGGGTACACTATCTTCCCCTCCGAAAAAAAACAGAGGGTCCGCTATCGGAAAAATTCCCAAAAAATGTCACTAAATATCGCCCCATTTCTCTTACATCCTCCTCCTGCAAACTTTTGGAGACCTTTGTTAATTCAAAGGTCATGGCCCATCTTCAAAAACATAATTTATTATCTCCCTCCCAATTCGGTTTCATCCCTGGTCGCTCTGTAGAGGCTCAGCTATTGTGCTGCATGTCGCACTGGACAGCAGCGTTGGAGCGTGGGAACGCAGTGGACATCATTTACCTAGACAGCCAAAAGGCTTTCGACACTGTCCCCCACTCTGCGCTGCTGCAAAAACTGCAGCACTACGGTTTCCCCCGCCATTTACTCAATTGGGTATCTTCATACCTAAATGGGCGGTCACAGCGGGTTCGGGTCGGGGACGCAGTCTCTGGGTGGATTCCGGTCACCTCCGGGGTCGCCCAGGGCAGTGTTTTCGGCCCGACCCTTTTTCTCATCTACATAAATGATGTTGTCAGTGTAGTACATCCAGGTACCTATCTGTATCTCTACGCTGATGATATCAAAATTTACAGGGAAATCCGTAGTGCTGCAGATCACAAAATCCTCCAGGGTGACATAAATGCGGTCATTAGTTGGCTCTCTGCAAATGGCATGGCTCTTGCCAGCCATAAGAGCGTCACAGTAAGGCTTGGGAATCGCCCCCAAGTCCCCCCTGTCTATTTTTGTGGGAATGAGCAGATTATTTCACCACCCCATGTCCGGGACTTGGGTGTCTTAATAGACCAACAAAACTTAAAGTTTGAGTCACATATTGGTAAAATTGTGGCTGACGCCAGCAGAATGGAGAAGACCATCCGCCGAAACTTTCACAGTCGAAATCTCGACTTCCTCCGAAAACTTTATTTGGCCTATGTCCGCCCTTTACTGGAATTTTCCATGTCCATTTGGTCCCCTCAAAATGTCACTTTAGCTAAAAACGTTGAAAAAATTCAACGTCGGTTCACTTACTATTTACCTGGCATGCAGACTCTGTCTTACCAACAGCGTTTGCATGCCCTAAATTTAGACCCCCTAATTTATCGCCGGACCGTGAACGATCTTGTGCTTGTGTACAAGGTCATTCACGGTCACATACCTGGGGTAACCAAGGAATCCTTCTTTCCATCTCGTGACACCGGCCGCCCAACCCGAGGGCACTCCCACAGTTTGTGTCGAGTCCATGGCGCGGGTGCGGACTTGTCCGGGTACTGGGCCTATCGTGTCGTGGACCTCTGGAACAGGCTACCAGAGGGCGTCGTCTCTGCTGCCTCAATTGCGGCCTTTAAAACTAAACTAAACTCACGTGGTCGAGACGTAGTTTCTTGCCACATTAACTCAAAATTTTCAGCCGTCGTTGACTGATCTCCTCAGTCACTGGGTTGCTGCTTTCAGATCATCATCAATATTTAAAACCGTATTCTCGTTCTCGTCGTCCGTTGCTGAATTTGCCGTTGTTGTGTGTTGGTTGTGCTAGTCTGGCTCGTTTGGTTGGTTTCATCTCACCGGTGCGTTTCCATTGTCGTTTATTCATTCATGTTCACATTCTTTGTTATTAACACTGTTTTATTTTAAGGGTTTTTCCGGATCTTGTGAAGGTCTTCGCGTAAGCTTGCAGATAAAATTTGAATTTGAGCAAGAAAGCTAGCTAGCCAGTTTGGGGGGGTATGGGTTTCGGAGCAAGAAAGCTACCTAGCAGTTGGGGGGTAATACCCCCCCATACCCCCCCCAACCACATCACTGCTCTAAGCCTAGTCAGGGTGTTGACGATAGATAGATTGGGACCAGTGTTGGAGGTGGGGGGAGGGGGGTTTGTACCACTGCAGTGGCTGGGGGGGATGGGGGGATTCCCCCCTAAGGGGTATCTATCTCGAGTCAACCCTTAGGGGGGATGGGGGGAAGGGTATCTATCTCGAGCCGACCCCAAAGGGTATCTCGAGTAAGTAGATTTATGGTTTTCAAAAATGGTTATGGCAAAAATAGGTGTGTTGACTGGCCCTTACGTCGGCGCCACTGATCTTCTATTCTTCCACGTTCCAATGCTTGTCTTGCAGTTTCCTGCCTATTTCTTGCTAAACGTGCCCTATTTTCACCAAAATACACCCAGTCACTTGGTATATGACTTGTATTTTTACCAAACAGGACGTCACGAGCACTCACTCAGCAAGAACGGAACGCAAAACACACAAACGAAACTGATCACTCAAAAACGAAACTCAACTGACGTGGCAAAACCACACACAATCAAGATGGCGCGCAAACCATGAAACATCAAATACCGTAACCAAACCATTTCTTACAAATATCAAGGGCGGCAATTCAAATATCATGTCTCTATCAAACACACTGTAACATCACCTCCCCCTCTTTCCGAGCCTACCACTGGCGAGGTCTTAGCCGCGGGGAGAACAAGTGAAAAGTCAAATGTTCATATAGACGGCTATCCACAGCCTTTTCTTTCTTCTTTAATGGAAGTTCACTGATGGAATTTGAAGAAATCCGCAGTTCATCACGTTGTTCGCTTGAGCACCAAACGACCACAACCATAGAACAAATCGACCATTGAACGACGGACGACCGGATGAATATAGAGTTACGTGGAAAGCAGTCCAGGAAGTGATTTTCTCCCCCACCGAAGTGAGTTTAGCCGTACCACACCGAAGTGAGAGGCAATGATACTCTTTCACTCCCACAGACGACCACCCGCAGGTGATACACCATCCGTACTGGTAAAGTAGTCCAGTAATAGGACAGCTGCAGGCCCATGAGCGCAGGCCAGTTCCACGACAACGGCGGTTGATTGAAGACGCCAGTTCTGATCCAATAGCCCTGAAGAGGTCTGGTGAGTTATCGCGGCACAAGTTCGACAGACGACAGACGTTGCAGCGCCAAAGTACAGCATGACAATCACGACAGATAGAGTTGAGATGCCCGTAGAACCATTGCAAGACTTGGAGATGGAGTTTGCTCTGTTCGTTGTGCACCATGACTGTCCCCGATATTGCATTCGACTCTCGGTGGAAAATGAACTGTCTGGAGTCGATCAACTAAGCGGAGCAGGAGATGTACTGTAGCCAACGCAGCTCACAGTCACACCACCACTGATCGAACCAATACTCCAACAGTAGACACAACGAAAGGAACATTTGAACGCTGTGTCCATCGAAATTCTCCACCATGCTTTTGCTCCTTTGCGGCAAGACCCAAGCCTCACCGACTTTTCCCACTCTTCCATCGATACTCCATAGTTGAATCCATTCGAAATACAAACAGCACAGGCATTCCGTACAAGTGACACAGCATTATGCACTGCGCACTCTTCCACGCGTGTCCGCTGATTAGAGCACCAATCGGTCAGCCTTCTGACACGAACTCCCAGTTAGATTTACCTCCCCCTCTTGTTCAGAGGTAGGGGTCCTCTTTTCAAACTTCAGTCTCAGCTCCAATCACTTTGCGTGGGAAACCAACAGTGATCAATAAACAACAAACAACAGTACAAATGCGGCTGGACACACAGGGATCTTCTTTTGAGTTGAATATCCTTCGATTAAACATGCCTGAGCACGAGTCCCAATTCACAGCAGTGGACGCTGCTCCATAAATTGCTGAACAGAATTGCATTCCTTCTTTCGCAAGCTCCATGCCAACACAAGGCAGTCAGCTTTATCTTCGCCAACTCCAGTGATCTAGGCAATCCACATCCAGATCCAATATGGTTCAATCAGAACGTGGGGGGAACTGAAGATCTATTATCCAATACCCATTGCACAGAGGTAGACCATGTACACTACGACCCGGGATTTTAACAATGACAGCTCATGCGGCCTGTCCATCAATCAATCCAAGTCGGGACCAAATACAATCCAATCATATTGTCACATGCGAGTGTTGCGCAACCACTCCAAGGACTCATATCGGCGATTTAGTGCACACTCCGGCTTTAGATCATCGATGCGGTCAACGCACACTGGCACAAACAAGCACACAAGCAGTACAGCCAGACCAGCGAGACCGGCTATCGAAGAAATATCGATCCAGTTGCCTGCAAACCGAGACTCCTCACGACCCTTCAATCACTGGCGCTCCATTGGTTCCGTACTCCATTACAACAACGATCCGACGAGTGCGGCTATCGCTAACAACATTAGCGACCCTTCAATCAGCCTCGGACTCGCTGATCCTCCCATCCATGAACGAACCGGCGAGAGCGGCTATCGCTACCAATAGCGACCCTTCATCAGCCCCGGCATCGCCTTCCACAAAAACAACACTTGTTCAAGTCCAGATGTCCAGACTTGTCCACCATTCCAATGGCTCGCTCTTGACATCTCTGTCGAAGTCCACTCAACATCAGTAAAATCCATGTGATATCCAGCAGGCCACACAAAACGAACAGACAGTCGAAAAACCCAAAATCGAATAAAATGAATATTTGATGCTATGTACAGTTGATATCCATTCTCTTTTGTCGCTACTTGCGTCGCACCACGCTCGTGCGACCACTGTACGGCGGCTTGGAATCCGGCCACATCGTCACAGTTTCCACTGAATGATCAGTCTCAGCTTCCACTGGCTTGTCCTTCATAGACTTGACCAGACACGGATAGTCACAGATGCACGGTTTCGATTTGCACACTGATCCGCGACAATTCTTGTAGCGAATTTGATGATTGACCGTGCCAATTTCACCATTCGTCTCTGCATTCGATGGACCACTGCATTGCTGCAACTGCGGACACTGGGCCGATACGTGACCTTTCTCATTACATGTCCAGCACACAATATCCTTCGGCGACATTGGACGACGATTCATGTTTCGATATTTCATCGTCTCACTTCGTTCTGGCACAACTTTTCGATTCTCGCCTTGGTCCGGTTGTTCGCTGCCTTTCTCCAATGCTTCAGCGGCCAGCAGATGACGCACACGTCTGATCATCGCTTCGGAATTTTCAGGTTCAATCTCATTTCGAACCAAATCCGAACGGAATCTGTGCGGTAATCCCTGCCACAATGCATTCGCCACATAACGTTGACGCTCATCCGACTGTCGGCCATATTCACCTTTGTTCGCCAACATCATTGTGCGTTCAACGAAGCGATCAAACGACTCCTTGTTTTCATTCCATTTGTGGCTTTGCAGGTCGAATCTAGCCAATGTCTTCGATTGATCACCTCCAGCGATCTGTTTCATGGCCAATTTCACAAGACTGAAGGAACGTTTGATTTCAGGCGACATCAGATTGTAGTACTGCTTCAGTTCGCAGTCAAAGAAGTGCGACACAAAGCACGCTTGTTCAACCTCAGATGTGATCCCATAGATGTCAAATTCATCTTCCATTTCAGAAATGAAAGAATTCCATGGTCGTTTGTCCGTCAGTCCGTTGTAGCGCTTAATTCCACGTTTCATTGCTTTTTGAGCCAAAGAAGCCAGTACCTCACGTCGCGGTTGGTCAATGCCAAACGATGAATTCATAATTGATGGGGATCGACATTGCAGCCCAGCTTGCTGTCCCATACTACCGGGCACAAATCTTTCACCATTCACATTGTTCGTCGGTCTCTGATGAAATCCAGGCAGTGACGTTGCATTCCAGTCACCGTGATCGCTGTTGGAACCATGCAGACCGTTACCGTAGCCCAAATGAGTTGAAACATCACCAAACCCATCACGCTGCTGCTGCACACCAACACCAGTAGTACCCAACACCGGTACACAATGACGTTGTGGCTGCTGCACACGGGTTACACATGTTCCCAATGGCTGTTCTTGTCGCTGTGCACCAACTAGACCAGTGCCCAATGGCTGTGCTGACAGCTGCGCACGAGCTCGACCAGTCCCCAACTGTTGTCCGAGCGGCCGGCCACCAACTGCACCAGTACCCATTGACTGTCCAATTCCATGTGCACGAGTCAAACCAGTACCCAAGATCGGTACATCATAATTGTTTGGCGGTGGACAATCCATAGCGGCCATATTTTGGTTCGGCGACTGCTGTTCAGTGCCATTTTTCAG
>JASAMV010007518.1:0-49163 GCA_030248065.1 Rhynchonema sp. JSB1_4
TTTGCGTTTTCACCAATAAAACAATTTGTAATTTAAGCCATTTTGTGTTTTGCTTGAACATATTGGATTGTCCCAAAATGAAGAGTTTCACGATATAAAATGTCGATACAAGACAGAAATCTATACTACTAAAACAGGAAGACGTATGTGTGTTTGTGGCCCCCTCCCTCGGAAGGGCGGACGGGTCAATTTTCACGGGTAGCTTTGGGTATGCTAACGGGTCTTCGGGGGGGGGGGGGTTGCACGGCACGGGCGCGGCGCTGTAGCCGGGCCGTAGGCACGGGTCCCGACAAGTATGCCGTAAAGCCATAAAACGAGGTTATATGCAACCTGATGAAACTGCAAAAGTTCAATCCTAGAAAAGTTTTGGTCTCGAATTCCGCACTGTAGTCGAAGAGCGTAGTTATTCAGCATATTGGAAACACGCAAATCAAGTGGTCCGCAACTGTGTTTCCAATACGCTGAATAACGACACTCTTCGACAACAGTGCGGAATTCGAGACCAAACTTTTCAAGGATTGAACTTTTATGCAGTTTCATCAGGTTGCATATCCTCGTTTTATGCCCTTAGGGCATTTTCTGTCTTCTATTCAAGTGACCTGCACATACTGTACAACGCATAGCAAGTACGTAATTCTGAAAAGAATATTATATTTTTGAGATCGGCGCCAATCGGGAGTACGCTAGACAACGGCTGGGCAACGGAGTTGGTGTTGTGCGGGATTTGAATAATCGATTCATAGCCAAGGCCCCGCTATTGACCAGCATCCGCAACAACATATATCCGCCCAACAACAACAACGACAACAACATCAACGTAAAAAACAACAACAACAGCGACGACGACGACAACGCGTAATTAGTGTGATCATGTGAATAGTATCTATCTTCATAGCTTGTATTTGATCTTCGAGACTTTTACCTAATCTGTCGTTTGATCTTATCAGATCCCCTTTGCGTGGTGAACATATTTCTTTGACATGAACGAAAGTGCCGGGTCAGTGGCCAGTTCACCATGTATAGAGGGTAAACTAGATATGTATTTTATCTTGATGCAACTACGAGTCGATTGTGCCGACGTCGATGCATTCCAAATATGATCTCGTTATGATATCCGTGCCTGATTTGTTATTTATGGTTATCGTGCACACGCGCAATTTGCTGCCGCCATGTGGCAATTCTTATTTTTACGCTCTTTATCACTTGGTGGCGAGATTAATCTCCAATATCAGCTAAAATATTATTCATCGTGACTTTCTCGCTTCTGCCCTTGTGCTTGCAAATGATAATGTTAGTGGAACGATATTGAGCCAAGCTTGAGCTGCTGATAAAAGTCACGCATAATTCTTCTGCGCTGCTCTTCTTTGCGCACACATCCAAAAACGTGTTTTGCTCTGTTTGTTTGCTGCGTGGATTGTTCCCAATGTTTGGCTGCGCTCAAGCGCGCGTCCGTGAAGTTCGCGTTTATCACGCGCGCTTTTGGTGTGTGTGGCGAAAATTGTGTTAATTGGCTAATTCAAATTTACACATTATATTGTTGTGTTCATCCATACATTATGCAATTGGTCAAAATGGTTTCAAAGAATACCCGAATTACGCCTATGTATATGTACGTGGTAGGCACCACTTGTTTCGTGGATTGCTTCAAAGCGGGTTTGTGTCATGAAAGTGTTGTTCATTTGCTTCATTTTTGCCCTAATTTCACGAAATGTGGTGACTGAGAAAGAGCGTGGCTGCTGAGCTGCCCCCAACCCCCATCTTTGTTGTTATGTTAATCAGTTGTTACCCGAGAATGCCAAATAAGTGCCCCCCGGACAACTCCCCCAGTGGGGGGCACTTATTTGGCATTCTCAGGTGTATTTTCGAATAAGCCCCATCTTTGGTGATTTTCCGCAATGTTTCACATATTCTTATACATAGTGGGGCTTATTTGGGAAACTATATTTTTTTCTAAAATCTTATGTGTGTTGTTACAAATAAGCCCCAGGGGACTGATTTGGCATTCTCCGGTACAAACCCATTATGATGTGAAAATCATGATTGCGCATGTATTGTGCGACGGTTCAGTCAGCTAGGGCATGGATCGGCCTGAAAAACTGGCCCTGAAAAGGTCGGGCCTGAAAAGTCACAGAATATTGCGCATGTTGGTAGGATATTGCTGCTGTCCAATCTAGGTACCTGATAATTTTCAATACCACACCCGTTTATATCAACAAATGTTTGCTGCTAGAGTCACATGCAGTAAAAGGCGGTTGTCATTGTTGCCCGAATGTCGAGAGTTTCAATGCGAAATTCCTCGTTTACAAAGCTAGGTTAGGTCGTTGTTATACCATACCTACTACGATTTCATGAACTTGGAATTTTTGTATGCATTACTATCATATTATTTAACTTTTTAATTCACGTTATTCATGCTGAACATATTTATTTGTGTTTCTGTACCCTACTGTCAAGTTCACCTGCCATATCACTGCTGTTGATATTGGTGTACCGTGGTCTGTTTTTGTTGCCTCGTTTCGTTTGAGCCTCAGGGTCATTGTGTGCATTCCGCATCCAATTGTTGATTACCGAAAGCGTATTGTTGTTCGTTCAGTAAAAAAACCTAACAAAAATACAATGGTGTGGAAAAAACGAGCAAAGTCAGCGCTTGAGTGAAAAAGGTGACATAATCGGAGTACAAGTTCAGCAGGACGATTATACATATGTACATATAACAAATGAACGTGAATGGTGTGACAAGGCATCGCAAACGTTTGCGGCATCGCATCCGCCTTGAGGACTCAGGGTCTGCTTAGTGTCCACTAGTATTGAAATAAATAGCACCAGAATGGCGACTCCATCAGGCACATTGGCTACAGCAGCCAGTGCACGTGATTGATTTCATTATGGATGTGTAGCATAATGGAAGCTGGAGTTGAACTGGGGCTGAAATGCAAAAGTGGGATAAATGAAAACTTGTACTGGTGACCCAATCGTAACTGCCCCCAGCGCTCAGAAAACAACAACATGACCAGGTACACAAGTTTCCTGTTTTTCTTGGTCCAAAGAAACAAACGACCCCGTGTTATAACATACTAGCTTTAACGGTTGAGGTCGTGATTACAATTTCGACTCAATCACGCAGCTGGCAAAAACGTGTCAAAGTTTGCCTGTGGAATCTAACAACAACATACATACTCGCTGTGAGCTTTGTACGTGAGCGCTGCCAGCATGTCAATGAAATAGTCCACTATGTTTGCTGCTGAGTGTCGTGCTTGGATTAACAAGGACACATTTTAATCTCTTTCATTGGTTTTCTGAAATCTCGACCCCAAACTGGAGTTGAGTTATAACGTGGGATCGTTTGTTTCCTTTGATGCATAAAAAGGAAATACTATACAGTACCATACTAACTGGTTTGTCATATTCTGCGACTTTTCAGGATGCCCGGATCTTGCCCGGATGTTCAGGCCCAGCTTATTTGACCTATATTTATAGGCTTCGGCTCACTAGCGGATCCAGGGGGCACAGGGGCCTAGGCCCCCCTTTGGTCAAAGTGACTCCTGAAGGGGGGCCACCATTTCGGACAGAAGAAGGAAAAAGAACCCCTAAATCGCAGGATTTTCTCTGAAATATACTTCAAAAGCCCAAAAAATCGCGCGCTTCGCGCGTCAGATTATACTCATTTTCATGAAATTTGGCCGTTCAACGGCCGTTTCCGTTAGAGTGCTTCGACTGCCTTGACTGCCTCACACGCATTTGATAGCATGCAGATTTGCTACAGTAACCCCTCTGAAAGCTTGAAAATTACAGGGTTGCAGTTATATATGTTTGTGTGTATTAACTTTGCGGAAAAACGGTTTTTGTGCACGAAAAACGTGCGTTCTACAGTTACCTGAGGCACTCTAACGAACAGTTTCACAAATTATAGTTGCAGTTTCGCTGTTTGATGGATAGTTGCAAGCCCTGATCTGGACCAGGACCAGGCTTCCGTTTTCTTGAGGATAAATTTTTTCGATGGAAATTAGAAAACTGCGTCAGCTGTACCCAATCACCACTTATGACAGTCAACAAATATTCACGAAGACATGTTTTTGGTATCACGGTATTGGTCGCACAATGACTATATAAGAATTCATCAAATCAATCCTGATTTTCACGTTCAGTCACTCTTAACTACTGTGCTATTTGTGATTCTCACAAAACATTTTCAGCTGAAAGTAATCTAGCAGATCAACCACGTTGCCGCAGGTCTGAAACATTCTCTTTACTACGTATTTTGTGTGTGAGCGCGCAACGCAACGTCATTGCCCCGTCACTAGCCTGCTTTGCGATTCAGGAAAAAAATTTGCCCAATTCTTATAAAGTCATTGTGCGACCAATATCTTTTTGGTACCTATGTAATCATTTGTTATCCTGCCCTTCACATGAGTATTCGCTAACCATGATTCCATCCATCCATACTTGTACAGTCCACAGACCAGCTTGCAATGTTTCACGTACTTGTCGCCACATAGCAGTGGCGTTGTTGTGTATTGGCTCGTGTGCATGAATACGACTTGGCTGCACACTGTGTATCACACCATCGGGTCTCAACCACACCGTGTGCACCAGAATTGGGCTGGTGCTGTGAGGATTAAGACCAGCTGGATGCGCATTTGAGGTGAAATAATTTCGAAAAAACATATCCAATTACTTCTTGATGAAGCAACGCTTATTCGACGGCGACAGAGCCCATATTTGACGCAGGTACGGTGTGTTCCGGATCCGGTTTCCGGTTTCCGGAATTAAAATGTCAAAAAAATGAAATCCGGTTTCCGGTTTCCGGAATCCGGTTTTTATTTTCCGATTTCCGGTTTCCGGTTTCCGGCTGCCGGAAAGTGCTTTCACGATCATCCGGTTCCGGTTTCCGGTTTTCATGACTTGGACGGGGTTTGACTATGATTCCTCAAGTTTTGTATTGCCCACATGAATCGATTCATTGTCCAGCTGGTGGCCAGACATAACGCACTCTGTGCATGTTACAAAAGGAGACTTTGCTGTTTTTGGAGCTCTGCATTTTGACCGCAGGCCGAATTCAGGGCAAATGATTGCTCGACATAGGCTTGAGACATCAATGGGGCAAACACCTTATGTATAGGTGCATAGATATGCATATTGTGTACCTGCTGCATCTATTTTGATCATTCAAAATTTTCTATCTGTATTTGACGTCATGTGCTTTATGAGCGTTTATCTTGTGTGGTCAGCGCTGTTGAGCATGGCAACATGATGCGAAAGTTGTCTTCATGCGGAGGTGTGGTACTGTCAGTGTAGCAAGATGCCAACTCCATCTTGAAAAATGTTGTTCTGACTCGGAAAACTTGATCGTTGCACTTTTCAACTTATACTGTAGTTATTCCAGACAATTCACACCACAGGGACAGAACAAAAAAGCAGTATCAACATAAGCGACAGATAAAATTGGCTACGGTATGCATGCATGCAAGATTTGTAACACTTGATGATGATGACCGCAAAATAAGTTTAGCAGATAAATTATGCCAAACACTATGCAGTTAGACCTGCTTCAAGCTTAGAAAACAGCGCTCATCACTCATAGATTTGCTGATGTGATTGTGATAATAGTGACAAAAGGATGGTATTTTGTAATTGCTTGCTTACAAACAGAAAAAACTGATTTGTTTGACTAGACTTTGTTCTTGGATAGAATCATACACACACAGTAGTTCAGATGACTGCTCGTTCATGACGGCCATGTTCTCACAAAGTAAAAGTGAGATACAGTAAAATGTTGACGGTACTGGATTCCTGAGAAAATTTGAGTCAGATAAGGTGATACCTTTGTGGTATATATCTCCAAGCGACTGTGTAAGACCAGAAGGAATATTGTGTGCACCGATAATCTAGATCCAGAAAGTAAAGATTCTTTGGTTGTGTTATGTGGTATAGTGGTATAACATCAACTCAGCGCATGAAAAACACATCAACACATGAACGTGCGCGATGTGTTCCTGATCTTCAAAGCTCTTTTGGGTCTGAAAGCATGGCTGTTGGCTTTTCTCAGCTCTATTTATTCAATATATTTACGCCACGTTGCGAACCATCTGGAAATACCGCTATAGAATGTATCTGTACATCAGTGATGTTCGCTAATATTATAAGCATATTTGTCTTTTGCGCACAAGAAAAATCACCACTACAGTAACCCAATTAGAGTGCCTCGAGTGCCTCGCCTACAGTAGGTTTCATTAGAGTGCCTTGAGTGCCTCATCCCGTTCAGCGCACCCTGTCGCTAAGGTACTCAAGGCAGTCGAAGCACTCGAAGCATCCTAACGGTTACGGCCTACAAAACGCACCCCCGTGTTTTGTACAGTTGTTTACAGTCAACAAGTGTCTAGTTACCGAAAAAGGCCGTCTGCAATGCATGTTGGGAAAAGCTGGTCCAGTTGCCTTGACAGAGAGAAAACGCGAATTTTCGATTTCGCGATAGAAGGCACGGGTTGGCTCAAGGTTTGGCCTATGCCTAAGCCTAGTAGTAAGCCTAAGCCTAAGCCCAAGCCTAAGCCTGAGAAAAAGGGAAGTCAATTTTGAAACTGGACTAGCTTTTCCCAAAATCCGGCTGCGATGCTGATTGTTGACTGCGATTGTTTGTTTCTTTCGATGTTCCATTGATTTGTTCATTGGGGACTCTATAGACTCGGGGCCACCCCCAGAAACTACCGTAATCCATGTGCTACAGTCAGTGGTGTCGTTGGGAAATCAAAAAGTCAGGATACCGGATACCCAAAATCCAAAATTTTCGGATACCGGATACCCAAAATGAAAAATCTCGGATACCAGGGGAGGGGGGTTGCTCCCCAAAATAAAAAATCTCGGATACCCAGGGGGGTTGTTCAAAAAAAGGTCAATTTTTTAGAGGAAAATTGAGCAAAATTGGTGTTGGAAGCGCAAAAAATGGTCATTTTTGGGGTTACGCTTGCGCCAGCAAGCGATTTTGCGCATTTTAGAGGTGAAAATGGGCGATTTTTACGGTTTTCGGAAAAATTTTAGGGTAGGATACCCCTGGACAAAAAGTCAGGATACCGGATACCCCTGGGTGAAAAAATCAAGATACCGGATACCGGATACTAGGGGGGTAACCCCCCCTTCCCCCCAACGACACCACTGGCTACAGTACCCAAACTTTTGTCACGCGATATACAGACCCATATGAACTTGTAATATTAGTTTTGGTCGTTTCAGTCAACGGAATGTAGCGCCTCTATCATGTTCAGAATTTTTCGCTGATTCCAAAAATGTTAAGCTTATTTGATTCCGATGTCGCATGAAAGAGTAACAGTCTACTTTTAATCTCAGTTGCACGCTCGCTGGATTTTAGACAACAGTGCAGCCAATCAGCAGCGCGCATAGGGGCAAGTGACCTTGAGGCAGCATGTGCACTGGGTGTTGCATGTTGGTTACATGGTGTTGTGCACACTGGTCGAAATTAGTGGCTCCAGTAAGTCTCTTCATTTGAGTTTAGCAACGGTGTACCTGTGGTTGTGAGTGGAATCAGTTCTTGATGGCGTTTTCATAGAATCGCGTGCCACAGTGCAAAACACAATCATAAATCTCTTCATATTCTTCATGCAAACAACGACATGTGACCAAAACAGTTCCGATCGGATCCTATTTCACCAAGTGTGTCTCAGGGACAAAACATTGGTTTCGAAAGACAGCAGCCACTTCAATTGACATTCGCTGAGGGCAGTGTAGGCCTAAGCCTAAGACCATGCCCAAGCCTAGGCCTAAGCCTGAGCCAGCTGACAAAGATATCAATAGCTGCCTTCAGTAACCGCTGTTTTGTCCCCCGCTGTTTTGTCCTGCGCTGTTTTGTCTCCCGCTGTTTTGTCAACCCAGTGTTGTCCTAACCCATCACCAAGTTTATATCGCTTCACTGTTTTTGTGCTTTCAAGCGGAGACTAGCAGTGTCATAATCAGACCCGAAGAGGGACAAGATTTCTTCTCCCTCCCCCTCCCCCCGATAGATTTAGGCTGGGAAAACAATTTGGTGAAAATGGGTCAAGGGGGTGCTTTGGTCACGTGACCATTCTAACAGACTTCTTGGGGGTCGAAATTGAGTTGATACGTACGGCGCAGTGAAGATGTGTGGTGGTAGTGAAACATCACGCACGAGTTTTTTGCAACCAAAACACACAGCATACACTCTTTATAGTGAGCAGGCACTTTCGGGCACTGTTCGCTGTTCATGCCTGCCGGTGCCGAGATATGTTTTTGGTGATTTTGTTTTCTGATTGTAACTTTGGAAACAGGGCCAACCAAATCTTTCAACAAAAATGAGACAAAACATCAGAAAATACTCAGCAAACAATTTCCAGAAAATAACGGCAAACTTAAAAATTACAAAAAGCTGCGCATGAGACGACGTTGGATTTGAACTGGGTGCATACAGGCCTAAGGCGGCCTTCACAATGCATGCGGGTTGCGGGTTGCGGGCCACACCCGCATTGTGCATTGTGAAGACACAAGAAATGCGGGTTGCGGGTCGCGGATTGCGGGCCGAGCCGGGCCCGCAACCCGCAACCCGCACGCAGAGTGTCCTTCACATAGCAGCCAGGGTTGGGCCAGGGTTTTTTTGAAAAAAACGTTTTTTTTTTGAAAAAACGTTTTTTTTTAAAAAAACGTTTTTTTTAAAACGCCCAGATGACCAAAATATGCCCCCAAAAAATTGGAAAACGCTCATGTTGGGAAGAAAACGTGGTTAAATGAAGTAATTCTATGTGTTCTGAGGCAAAATAAACGGGTTTCAACCCTTTTCTAGCGAGTTGTTAAGATCCCATATCAGACCCGCATCATGGGACCAACTTTGGCCGGGGTCATCATTGAAAGTCAAACGCCGTATATCGACGTATCTCGACAAAGTAAAAATTGGCCGAAAATTTTTTGAAAAAAATGGGACAAAAAATTGATTTTCCTTGATAATCAGAGTACTTTCCCTGAAAAATCAGGGAAAATCAAGGAAATTCAGGATTTAAAAAAAACGAAAAACGACCCAGGCGTTTTTTTTAAAAAAAAACGTCGTTTTTTTAAGAAAAAACGCCGTCGTTTTTTTTTGCCCAACCCTGAGCAGCGTGCGGGTTGCGGGTTGCGGGCCAAATCGGCCCGCAACCCGCATTTTCTCGATTAGAACTGGATCCTATTTTTTTGCGGGTTTGGGTCCTCAGCGCATGCTCGGATGGTTGATTTTTGTTGACCCATTGCTCAGAGAGCACAAGTTTTCGACTCTCTATGTGTTTTCGATGTTGCAGAATTCCAAGAACAGTGTGCCAAGCATAACACGCTTATCTTTATTTGCGCAATCAATTTGCATGCTAAATTTGTACAGGTTTCTTCAGAAACTTTCGTGCTCAGCTTTCCAAACAACTGAAAACAACGAGAATCTGCAATCCCATTGTGTCCAAAACGGAGTGCACGTGTTTATATGTATAGGCAACCCATCGGCTCATGGCACTTTTTATACACACAGCGCATCCAGCAGCACACGCCATTTTCTAAACAAAATGTACACTTTGAACGAGTGTTATACTTTGATGGCCGCTTTATAATTTACTCGGTTTTAATTAGCTGCTTGACATGACACTTTTCTGCACTGTTGCAAAATTTAGGGATGTTTCAACGGATAACTGCAGAGAATGGATGCATTCATTGACGGCAGTAATGTAGCGTGCAGCCTGTGCGTAGTTGAGTGCCATGAGCTGGCGGGTTGCCTATATGACGGTATTATTATTAGTTAGCGGTAAATGTTTGCGAAATGCACAGACGAAATTTGCTTCAAGGTTTGATACTTCCTCATGTTTTGAAAATTTTTATCACCACTTGAAACTTTGGTGGTCTCCAGACAAGGACAATGCAATCGGTATTTGTTGGTCATCTAAAATCAGTACACAATACTAAAACTCAATAGTAGATATTGGTCGCACAATGACCACATAAGAATTCATCAAATCATTCCTGATTTTCACATTCAGTCATTCTTAACCGCTGTGCTATTTGTGACTCTCACAAAACATTTTCACCGGAAAATAAACCAGAAGAGCACCTACAGGCAATCGGCCAGCTCATGGCACTCCACACACACAGGCTGCACGCTAAATTACTGCCGTCAATGAGTGCATCTACTTTTCGGCAGCTATCCGTTGAAACATCCCCAAATTTTGCGACAGTGCAGAGATGTGTTATGTCAAGCAGCTTATGAAAGCCAGGTAATTTTAAAAGTCGGCCATCAAAGTATGCGCGCTGTGTATAAAAAGTGCCATGAGCCGATGGATTGCCTATACATTGCTGCGGGTCTCAAACATTTTGTAGACTGCATGCCTTGTGTGCGATCGCGCAACGCAACGTCACTGCCCTGTCACTTTCCTGCTTCACGATTCAGGAAAAAATTTGACCAATTTTTGTAAACTTTTTGTGCGACCAGTACCTGAATAGTACCAGTACATGTTTTTCGAAGTCAGTAATGACAAAGAAGAGCTCATGAATGTTATTCTTTGTGACGTTTCTTAAACTCCTCTTCGCCCGCAACCCGCATTTTTTTGGTTTCACAATGCACCCGCATGCGGGCAAGGAACTGCGGGTTGCGGGTTTGCTTCAATTAGAACTTCTGGCCCGCAACCCGCACATTGCATTGTGAAACCTAGTGCGGATTCAATTTTTGCGGGCCCGCATTACCTCGGCCCGCAACCCGCAACCCGCATGCATTGTGAAGGCCGCCTAAGAGCGGTGTCAGCTGGAAGCGGACCCATCTCATCCCCAGTCCTCGTCTACAACGTACGCCTCCAAGTGTGGTGTTGTTTCGCTTGTTGTGCTCTTGCTTTACAGCGCGCACTCCTGTGGGCCACAGGAGCTGTGCTGAGCGGTCGTCTAAAGATTGCTTTTATTATTTAGGTGGGTCGGTGAAACAGAATGGTGTTGGTAGCGTTGCATAATTAATCAATAGTGCTACGTTCTTTGTTGAAGGATAACAATATGGCACGAGCAAAAAAGCTGGTCACTGAGTACCACTGAATCAACGTGTGATTCCACACTGACGAGAAGTGGGCATGAGAATCACTATACTGTTAACCAATTTTATGATCTGCACTACGCTAGCCAACATTTACCAAAGTCGACTTTGTCATAATAAGACCTCGGCCCGAAGAGGGACAAGATTTCTTCTCCCTCCCCCTCCCCCCGATAGATTCAGGCTGGGAAAACAATTTGGTGGGTCAAGGGGGTGCTTTGGGTCGGGGAATCCGAATCTATTTGGTCGCGTGACCCTTGGTTACTTTTTGGGGGTCGAAGTTGAGTTGATACGTACGGCGCAGTGAAGATGTGTGGTGCGTGGTAGTGAAACATCACGCACGAGTCTTATGCAACCGAAACACACAGCATACACTCTTTTATAGTGAGCAGGCACTTTCGGGCGCTGTTCGCTGTTCATGCCTGCCGGTGCCGAGATATGTTTTTGGTAATTTTGTTTTCTGATTGTAACTTTGGAAACAGGGCCAACCAAATCTTTCAACAAAAATGAGACAAAACATCAGAAAATACTCAGCAAACAAGTTCCAGAAAATAACGGCAAACTTAAAAATTGCAAAAATTTGCACTGGGTGCATACAGGCCTAAGAGCGGTGTCAGCTGGAAGCGGACCCATCTCATCCCCAGTGCGTGCACCTCTACAACGTACGCCTCCTCGTGTGGTGTTGTTTCGCTTGTTGTGCTCTTGCTTTACAGCGCGCACTCCTGTGGGCCACAGGAGCTGTGCTGAGCGGTCGTCTAAAGATTGCTTTTATTATTTAGGTGGGTCGGTGAAACAGAATGGTGTTGGTAGCGTTGCATAATTAATCAATACTGCTGCAGTGTGCCCATGTTTGTTCTTTGCGTGTGCAAACACACACACACACACAGTGAGCAGAGACAAGCAATAATAATTCACGTGCATCTTGCTAGATCAGGGTGCCCCTTGCACACACATACAGCACACCTGTGTATACTACTGCAGCCTGGTGGTGAGTAAATTTGACCGTTTTGTGACTGATGCGTGTCACTTCAGTCTCAACTCCAGTTCAAACAGTGCACTCTGGAAAACTGTCAACCTTCCGCAGCCAGAAGAAACACTTCACAATTCAATTTCAATTTATTGTTTGCATCCAGTATCGACACACACATGACAGAAGTCACAACGACAAAAGTGTGAAGACGAATGCCAGAAAAAGATGAAAGATCAAATGAACCGGCACCTTGAAGTGACTTCACGACGAATATTCACAAAAGTGTAACATTTTCGCGCGCCACGCGCGCATGAGCGTATTTTGTGTAGTATTTGGCTTAAAATCGGCGAATTAAACATAAGCGCAAGATAAAAACGATTTTTTAAAATTCAAACTCACAGTCGAAATCAGTGTAGTGGCAGGCAAATGGTTGCAAGGTACCCTTGGGGGGATGGATCCAGATAGTTGCAAGGTACCCCCCAACCCGGCCTCCGGAAGGTTGCAAGGTACCCCTGAGGTCCGAAAAAAGGGTGTTTTTTGCATGCATTATACTGCAAATTTGGCCGAAAAATTGGTATTTTTTTGCATTTTGGCCGGAAATTTGCCTAAAATACCTATTATATGGATGTTTGCGCGCGAAGCGCGCGATTTTTTGGAGTTTTGAGGTCGAAAACCACCCATTTTTGCCTATAAAAACCATAAATTGATGGTTGCAAGGTACCCTCCGGGGTGGTTGCAAGGTATACCTACCCTTCCCCCCATCCCCCCAAGGGGTGGTTGCAAGGTACCTACTCCTTAGGGGGAATCCCCCTATCCCCCCCATCCACTACACTGGTCGAGATAAATATGACCTTTAGGATTCCCTTGAGATACCTGAGCAATCGCTTGGCCTGTATTTGTAAAACACCTGAACGAAATTTGAATGGCCACGGTTATTGACATATGAGCTTGAATGATAATATGAGAAATACATATACTGTACATTAATAATAAACGACACTCCTCTCCACTAAATTTGAGCGACAAATTACATGAAAAAATACAGACACTCAAAACCGAAATGCAAAAACCGACCAGTAATCTCCTTTATGAGTCAAGTACATATCTAAACCACTGCATAATTATTATGCAAATTGATGAACAATCAAAACAAGAGAAATACGAGGATAATGCAACTTATGAAATTTGTAATTACAATCAAACAACAATATATTGATAACATATCCACCTGAGAAATCCTGTGGCAGATACAGTACATCTGCAGAACACCTGAACGAAACGTTCGACTAAAATTCATGACCAGACCAACATGGTTATCGACATCAGCTGGAATGATATATAACAAATACAATCAATAATCGACTATAATCCTCCCCGCCGATTCTTGAGCGACAAATTATACGAAAAAAACAGACATTAAAGCGAGCAGCATCAACGATTCAGTTTCATGCTGTATTGTGTTGTATAACGTGTGGTATACATATACATAGTAGTTAAAACACATTTCATAGTATGTATACGTCTAATCATATCTAATTTGGTTGACACGAAGTCCATGGTTACATTACATATAGTCCGTCCACCGGCTCATGTCACTTCTCGATGCTGCTGGCTGCTTTGTTCCCTTCCTCCACGTTCTAATGAAAGAGAAATTGAGTGTGACCGATGCTGCAGAAAAAACTAAAAAAATGATAAAATGTGTCGAAAAAGATTGAATCCAATCAAATTTAAAATTAAATTAGATTAAAATGGATAAAGCACGTCGATTTCATAAAAAACACAATTTAGGAGCAAAAATATTTTTTTCGGAAACTCAATTTCTCTTTCATTAGGACGTGGAGGAAGGGAACAAGTCGGCCAGCAGGATCACAAAGTGACATGAGCTGATGGACGGACTATACATACATATCTACTTCACTCACTCACTTGACAGACTGTGTGGTGAACACGTCAGGCACATGAAAAAGTCAAATTTTAGAAAAGCTATGAGAACGTGAACTGTCGGAAAGTTAAGGAAGGCCGATAAGAAAACGTCAAAGAAACAAATGCACTGTGGGTACACTGAAAATGCTAATTCGAATATCTCCAGTTGTTGTCACTTTGTACGGACATAATTCACAGTACGAGGTTATCCCATGTTGCGATGTTTCACTGTCTTGACCATTTGTGAATATTCTTGCACTTTCTCTTTTGTTTAGGTTAGCTGCTGCTGGAACATGTGCTGTGATGTCATAGCCCTTGTGGCTTTGAGCTTCTGACTCCATCTTTTCGCACAGCAAGCCAAGCTCTCGCGTCATGATCAAGTGTACAGTCATCAACTGTAAATACCGCATCTTCACCAAATAGAGAGTTCAATGATGTGGGGAACAGAGATGGAAAAGAAGGGAAAGATGCAGAAGGCTTTCCTCCAACGAGGGGAGGAAAAGGTGCCGGAGCATCTATACCTTCTGCCGAGGGAAGGAAGGACGCACATTAGGAAAGAGAATGCGAAAGGAAGAGAAAGTGCAAGAATATCCACAAATGGTTAAGACAGCAGAACACCGCAACATAGGACAACCTCGCTGGGTGAATTGTGTCCGTACAAACTGGCCAACACAACTGGAAAATTTCTAATCCGCATCTTCAGTGTACAGTACCTGTGCTTCTTGAAGCCCTTTAACGCTTTCTCAACTTTCATTAATCCCAGCCACGTCAAGAAAACTTCAGGATTGATGACATTTTCCTGTGCGATTCATGGTATGTAGGTATGTACTCAAGACCAAAAAGACAAATATAGGTAAAATGTGGATAAAGGAGAAATAGCAAATTCCAATCCCAACACTGTGACTTCAATAGGCCGGGCGAGTGGCCAATGAGTTCACATTCACAGTGCCTGATTTTGCACATTGTGAAACCAATTGACTACGTAACGTAGGAACGACACGTTGCGTCGCCGAAGGGCCATGGGCGCTCGGCCCAACAATCGGCCGCCTTGCCGCTGCAACATTATTGTGGCTAATTGTATCGTCGTCCACGCACATAGTCAACGTCATCGCCAGACTAAGGCAGCACTAAATGAGCGCGCAAGGAAACAAGACGTCTGCTTGCGATGACGACCCGTGTTGATCACATGAAGTTCAGCCCAAGTTTGAACCTGTGTCTTGCACACGCGCAAGCGATTTACGGATGCCAAAAATTAGACAACTTTCACTTTGGTAGAATTTGCTTTCATCATACACAAAATTTTTTTGTGATGGTGATGAAGACCACAACAAGTCCGATCCGATCACCAAAATGTGTCATTACACGTATACCTTAGCATAGCTCCACCAGGGTTGGGCAAAAAAAAACGACGGCGTTTTTTCTTAAAAAAACGACGTTTTTTTTAAAAAAAAACGCCTGGGTCGTTTTTCGTTTTTTTAAACCCTGAATTTCCTTGATTTTCCCTGATTTTTCAGGGAAAGTACCCTGATTATCAAGGAAAATCAATTTTTTGTCCCATTTTTTAAAAAAAATTTTCGACCAATTTTTACTTTGTCGAGATACGTCGATATACGGAGTTTGACTTTCAGTGATGACCCCGGCCAAAGTTGGTCCCATGATGCGGGTCTGATATGGGATCTTAACAACTCGCTAGAAAAGGGTTGAAACCCGTTTATTTTGCCTCAGAACACATAGAATTACTTCATTTAACCACGTTTTCTTCCCAACATGAGCGTTTTCCAATTTTTTTGGGGGCATATTTTGGTCATCTGGGCGTTTTAAAAAAAAACGTTTTTTTTAAAAAAAACGTTTTTTTAAAAAAAAACGATTTTTTGAAAAAAAACGTTTTTTGCCCAACCCTGAGCTCCACAGCAAAATAACAAATTTACGGTTTTCATTTCTTTGCCCACGAATCAAAATATAATACAAAACCAACTCACCTGACATATTGTGTTATGTATGGGATCGGTGATTGGCCCAATCGTCGGAATGCCGGCAGCGCGACACGCGTGCATTAGTTCCGTAGCCTGAAGCACAAAATGTTTCATTATTATTTTTATGGTGGAGCTCTGTGAAATGATCGGGTTTGCTTATCACCTGATCTTTTTGTTTCTGGATTTATGGTAATGACAACATTTTCGACCAGCATTAATGTTGTTTCCAGGCATAGTAGTTAAGAAAACAAGTTGGTCGAAAGCAGTGCTACCTGTGAGTGAATCGTTTACATTTGGTTCAAAACTGTCGTGTGAACAAAGCCTGGCGCTCAAATTCTAATCGATCAGCAAGTTTTTGATGTCCAGGGTGATGTGTCAACGTCAATTGTGCGACGGTTCAGTCCCGAGGCACAGGTTTACGCCCGGCCGATTCAGGCCCGGCTGGAGCCTAAGCCTAAGCCTATAAATGGGTCAAATATGCTGGGCCTGAATCGGCCGGGACTGAAAAACTGGGCCTGAAAAGGTCGGGCCTGAACTTCCCGGGGCGGAATAGTCAATGTCAATTGGCGGATCCAGGATTTGTTGGGGGGGGCAATCTAGTCAGCTTTAATGCCGGTTGAGTCGTTCAAAAACCTCTACTGGATCTATTGCACAACTACATATACCTAATCTGGCATTCTTCACCAGTGGGGCTACGGGCTACCCTGTGCCCTCTCGCCTGGATCCTACCAGTTGTCCAGCATGAGACTTTCCAAACAGAAAAGAGACGCGCAACAAAACCAACGGTCATTCGATTTATTTCGCGACGTTGAGATCGAAGGGGACCCGGTTGGTCCTCGACGATGATTCGGCCGTTTGGTCCCGCCAATTGTGGATTCTGCCCTGAAAAAGAAAAATATATTGTGTCATATCATACGCCAGGGTTGTTTCAAAAAACAGTGGTTAATTAAAAAAAATTTAAAAAAAAAATTTTTTTTTTGAAGGGCCAGATATTCTGTTTTATTTTAATTAAAAACACGAGTTTTTCGGAAAAATAAGATCGCCTAATTCTTCCAAAAATGGCCTTTTTGATGCATAAATTTTTGAAAATTTTTTCGAAGTTGGGTCAAATTTCCCAAAATCGCCCCTGCGGCGCTTAGTTTGACCGCCAAAATGACTCATAAAGAAGTGATGGACCTCAGATTTTTAAATGATAAGTTAGTGCATGCTTCTTCGGCACCATAGTTTTCTACATTGTAGCCCCACCAATCTGTGAAACGGTTATACAGAGCGTATGGAAACTAATAGGCACCACGTGTACATACAAGTGTACATACTGTATACTGGCGCAGGATCATGAACAGAAACTTTTCATTTCATTCAGTGTCTTGAGAGCATCATTCACAGGGGCTCTATTTGGAGAATTCAGGTACCGGGAGAACGTCAAGTACGTTCCTTGGGGGCTTAGCTTAGGATTCACATCGAATATGAGGTTTCAATCAATTTCCCAAATATGCCCGCACTTTGTATAAGCATGTGAGACATGAATAAAAATGTCTGCAGATGCGGCGCGCTTATTCAGAACAACTAATTTGTTTCCAGTGGCGGCTTTTTGGAGGAACATATTTGGCATTCTCCGGCACATCGCTCCTTTGATCAGAACTTTACCAGCTACAATACATAAACGATAATCGCTTCCTATTGTCGGTGAATCATTATCATCTATGTTTGGCACGTGAAATTTAGTGTCCTGCGACAATCTACGCAGTTAGTCGCCCCCACGTCCGCGTGATATTTATACTACCGACAAACACTGATAGATAAAATAGTCGTGTACAGTCCACGTCCTGCTAGAATAACCGAATCGCCTTCGTACATACGTTGATGATCCCCACGTGAGTAGTCACGTGACGAAAAATTTTGAGTTTTCAAAAAAATTTTTGTGTAGCGCCTCCATTTCACCTGAAACGACGTTTGCGCTACTTTTTCGAATCAAAAAAAAATTTTCAAAAAAAAATAATTTTTTTGTGTTTTTTTTAAAAAAACAGTGCTCTGATAAAAAAATTTTTTTCAACCCTGTCATACGCTTGTGAATCAGGCTCGTTTTGCTGTGTAGTACGTAGATACATACGGTAGGTATAGTATGTCGTGGTTTTCCGTATAGACCCCCCTCCCGAATCGAGCCCCGGGGGCTTTATGTGGAGAACCTAGGTAACCGGCAGAAAAAGTTGCATTGGACAAAGACGCTCACCAGGCAGCATCTGATCCTGATTGTGTTGCTGCGCCTGTTGTATGCCAGCGATCAAATGCTCGTAATCGTTGGCAGCAGCGACCACTTGTTGATGAATGATGCCAACAGTTGCTGCCATCTGGTCCAGCTGAAATTGTACCAACTATAATTGGTGCGAGACTCTGGTCGATTCTTGTCAACAAGCCGAATAAAAAATACAATCGACACACACAACACCCGACGTCAAGCTTCGTGTCACAGCAGGACTGGCTTGGGCGCGCGAGCGGGGTACGGACAAAACAGCGGTGGACAAAGCACCGGGGGACAAAACAGGGTGGTTAAGTTTTTGTATGAGCCTTTGTCTTGAACATTAGGCTTAGCCTTAGGCTTGGGGTTAGGCTCTATGCTGCCCCAAGTAACATCTATTTAGGTGGCCACTTGTTTTCAAAAACCGGTGTTTTGGCCCTCGCTGTTTTTTCCGAGACACGCGCGCGCGCCATGACTTTGAAGGCTCAACCAAAAGCATACAGTAACTCATACATAATGTATACATATTCATACCAACCGTGCCGGCTGGCTGTTGTTGTTGGACAGGTGGCTGGGCGGGTGCAGCCGCTTGGTTTTGTTGGACGGCGCGTTCCACTAGCTGCAACCGACGGACGATTGGTTCGGAGGTTTGGGCCGAAAATTCTGAAAAACCAGTTATACTTTTCGCCCGTCTCAATTTACGTCAATTGTGATGTTTTTTTCGCGACGCAGATTTTGACTCTCACAAATTATACAATTTGATAAAAGTTCTTTATTACGCGGCAGTCTGCGGGAAGAAAGTGACAAATCGTAAACGATCGCATATTGATAATCAACAATATTGACTCACTCACCTGTCATCAACGCTCGCATTTCGTCCAAACTGACGCCATTATTGTTGGTGGCCGGCGCTGCAGTGGCTGAAACATCAGGCGTCATGAATTGCTGTGATCATACGTATGTTGATCGGGCTTATATTCATGTAGTCAACGCACGTCGTCAACGCGCAACCCTAATGTCATATGAATATTTCTACCCGCTCATGTTGCGCTGCTTTGACCTGAGACACCCGCCCAGGAAGTGAAAAGTGAACATCTTTGAGCATCATTTGGCCAATCTACATTGTCACCCGTGGATGCTCTTTGCTGAGACACGAACAGATTGCGCGCCGCCGATCATGAACATGGAAAGGCGTGCAATTGGCTGTGCACGAGCACCAACCTTGTCTCTGACCGGACGTCCCAGGCACCGACTCGCTGCTGTTGCGACCGTGCTGAAGGATGACCGGGGCGGGGGTCGTCTGCTGACCTGCAAAACGAACTATTGTGTGCGACGGTTCAGTCGCGGGGCACAGGTTCAGACCCGGCCATTCAGGCCCGGCTGGAGCCTAAGCCTGCAAATGGGTCAAATATGCTGGGCCTGAATCGGCCGGGCCTGAAAAGTCGCGGAATAAAAACGAACACCAATGATGATGATGAGTGCGATGTGCTTCTTGGTGCAGTTCGCATATACAGCTGATGGTGTACCAAGGTGATCGTCAGTGCAAGGGCACCAACTGGCCATCTCATACACAGATGAGCGAGCTGGTGCGATGACCGCGTGACATACAGGGTGTCTGTCAAAAGTACCCTTTCACTTTTCTTATATGTCATAACTAATGTTATGGTGGACGGATTTTGTTCATTTCTGGCGCAATCGAATCACATGACGATTCTGCATATACCAAATGCACAAAAAGATCCGTCCCACCGGTTCCCTGATGTTTCAAGGCCAATTTATGATGCTTGCTTGCGCTTTTTCAACAAGGAAGCAAATGGAAGGATAAACGCTCAAAGGAACAGGAAGACTTATCACCAAGGAAAAAGTTGCCGGATTTCCTTTGTACGGTCCATTTCGGTCATGAAAACTGCAAAATTAGGCTGGTGACCTTCCACTGACCTCATGCAATGTTTTACTCTGGCGCAACCGCGCACGCACCTCGCCCACTCAGGCTGCTATGAAACTCGGCTTAAACCATGTGCCAGGTCGAAATTTTTTCAAAAAAAGTTTGTCAGCCTTTTAGTTGAGATTTTCTCAACGATTTACGCGCGTTTTTTCCACAATTTTTCATTTGTTGTTTGTTCGTTTGCAGCATGGGAGATTTGTGCCATAACACAGAGCGAGCGTGTGTGTTCATTTTTGAAGGCCCGCCTATTCCAACCACCCAATAAACATCAAGCTCTGGTTCAGTTGGATGCCAGAATCAGGGATATGTGTTGACCGATGCTGGCACGAGTGCTTCAGGGATTTGCTGATCGAGTATTGCTATGCTCACAGAATTTTGGCAACCTCGTTGGAAAATTTTCATTTCTGATTGTCTGTATTCGATAAAAACTGATCTTATGCTTTATCCTGTTAAAACTTGTCAATCGTCATTTCTCAAACATCTTTTGAAAAGCCGAACCAATTGAAATGAATTCAGAACACCACATTGACAAAACCGACCGTTATCGAGTCCCTTCAATTCATTTCTTCTCGCTAGGCAGAAAAAAGCGCAAGCAGGCATCATAAAGTGGCCTTGAAACATCAGGGAACGGGTGGGATAAAATATTTTGTGCATTTCGTATGTGCAGAATCGCCGTCTGATTCGAATGAGCCATAAATAAACAAAATACGTCAACTATGGCATTAGTTATGACATCTAAGAAAAAGTGAAAGGGTACTTTTGAGACACCCTGTATCTGTATGTGTACGACTGCTTGTGCAGATGAAAATATTTGTGTCAAAATCATGCAACACAATTGTGGAGGCTAGGTACATTGCGGTCCCGATCCTTATCTTGTCACTTTGCAGAGGATGGAATGTACGAAATTGACTTCCAACAACCAACCAGTTTGCGACGTGCCAGGCCTGTCCTCGCTACTCGCTCGATGCTGATTGGCTGGTTGTCCGGGCCGAGTGCTGTCAGCTGCAAATGACACTTTCGGCAATCATTGCATTGTCGGTCACACGCGTCACTGCTCTCGCAGACGGGCGGTGCACCAGGTCATCATCAGTGCGAATAAAATACATACAGGCTGTATGTATTTTATTCGCACTGATGATGACCTGGTGCACCGCCCGTCTGCGATATACAGGCTGTTGGTTTTATGCTCGCGTAAACCCGCAGAAGCCATAAACACTTTTTGAAGACCGACATTTCTGTTCGATGCGGGTTTTCTTTGTCAACCGCAGTCAAAAGCAGCATGTCAAGTCAGTCAGCAAACGCGACTACGAGTTATGCCGCATGGCTCACTAATAAATGTGGCTGACAAAAGTGACTGACAAAAAATGGCTGCTTTTGGCAGCAACCTGACTTGAAACGGTTATGCAGATGCTTCGGTTTGCAGTTTAGAATTCAAGAGCAGTGCGTGATCACTTACCGGGCGGCACGACCTCGAGATTGTGCTGTGAAACATCAGCGTCACCACCATCATCACTGATTTCGTCATCGGCTGCTGCCACATCGCCTGGAGTGACTGGTGCCTGTTGTTGCATCTGTGCTTGTTGTTGTTCGTCAACGTCGAGCTGAAAAGTGCGCAAACTTTGTTGATGCTCACCCTGTTGAATGTTTCGTAAAGCGCAAAACACAGCGCGTGACACTTCAGACCAATCCAGCAACGCGCTTTGCTAATCAGGCAGCAGCTAAAGAAAATTTTTCCAAAACCTATGTAAGTCTAGTATGGTAAGTTTCTAATTTCGCTGCCGCATGCAGACGCAGGAAAACTCCCGTTCGAAGTCGAGGCTGGCAACAACACACAGTCAACCAGCCACGCAGGTGATACACACAGCTTGTGTGATTGAAATATTCGAAATGCACACGCGAACCAGCGTCTGTAAAAATGCATGAGGCAGCGAAATTAGAAATTTACTGTGCACGATTTGTGTTCGATATTTGAACGAAAGCCCGACAAGAATATCATTCCCCCCGATCCACGCACGCACCTGTGCGCGAAGTTCGGCCTCCTGCGCCGTGGGTCGGGCCCAGATTACCGGATGTCCGACCATCGACAGCACTTGTGTGCGCAGCTCCTCTTTCTCCATCGAACCACCGCCCACCATTACACGCGCCACATCAATACCGAACATTGGTTGACGCAAAACCTGCAGTCTCGAACGGACTGGTTCGTTGAAACGTTGGCGAATCATTTCGTCGGTTGGATACGGCCCGGCTGGAAATAGTTAAGGCTGTCTTTTTGTTATACATGTCGCACGCCAAAATGTATAATATTCTTTGGCATGTGGCAACAAAAAAACCATATGGAAGCATTGTACGATCAGGACAGATATAAGGGAATGAAATTTAGTCAAAGCTTTATGTATCTATCGGAAGCACCGACTTTTTAGTTCCGCGCTCCAAGACACCGGACTTTTTCTCTTCTAGCGTGATCTTGAAATGTGACCAAAAAAATCCATATTTTGTATCTGAATTCGAGCCTCAGCATGTGAGTATTGTAGATTCACGCCGACCATGCAGCATACTGTACATGCATATTTTCCTGAGTGAAAGGATATTCCACACCCGGCACTATTTCACGGGAGCCATAATGGGGGGACATGCGCTGCGGGCATGCCCCCGAAATACAAAATCACGTGACCACACAGCAAGCCTCTCAGATCACCAAGTTTGGGCCCTGGAGCAAGTTTCTATTCGGTCTAGATTTGAAATTCTACTCAGAGGCAGGGTTGGGCAAAAAACGTTTTTTCCAAAAAATCGTTTTTTTTTAAAAAAAACGTTTTTTAAAAAAAAAACGTTTTTTTTAAAACGCCCAGATGACCAAAATATGCCCCCAAAAAAATTGGAAAACGCTCATGTTGGGAAGAAAACGTGGTTAAATGAAGTAATTCTATGTGTTCTGAGGCAAAATAAACGGGTTTCAACCCTTTTCTAGCGAGTTGTTAAGATCCCATATCAGACCCGCATCATGGGACCAACTTTGGCCGGGGTCATCATTGAAAGTCAAACGCCGTATATCGACGTATCTCGACAAAGTAAAAATTGGTCGAAAATTTTTTGAAAAAAATGGGACAAAAAATTGATTTTCCTTGATAATCAGAGTACTTTCCCTGAAAAATCAGGGAAAATCAAGGAAATTCAGGATTTAAAAAAAAACGAAAAACGACCCAGGCGGTTTTTTTAAAAAAAACGTCGTTTTTTTAAGAAAAAACGCCGTCGTTTTTTTTTGCCCAACCCTGCTCAGAGGTAGAATATTCGATCGAAAAATTTGTCATGAACACCGCTTTCCAGGCAAATATTCGAACACAGGTTAGAAGCGCAACGAAAATTGGAAACGCACCGCCGGAAAAATATTTTGCAAAACGCTCACTTTTACACACAAATTTTGTTGTTGAAAATTCTACCCCCGGGAAGAGAATTTTGAATCTACATCGAATAGAAACTGGCACCGAGGGTACACACAAATACACAGCGGCTTGCATGATGACACCAACCTTGATTCGGGTCAGCCTGCGGCCAATATTCCCATTGTAGATTCGGCCTAATGTACCACCATCTGGGTGGCTTCTGGCCCGCGCTCGGATCAAACCCTGAGGCGGGCGGCGGAGGAAGTGCACCACCTGATCCGCCCGAACCATTCCCATTGCCACCTTGCTGCTGACGTGTGTTGTTGTCGTTTGACTGGTTGTTTCTGTCGCCTTGCTGGGCTGCTGCTGATGCTCCAAAATGACCACCGCCGGGCGGGCTACGCATCATCATGCACTCGACAGGCCTGAAACAATCGCCAATGTTGTCAGGCAATATGCCATTTATTTTTGAAAAAAACGTTATCGGCTGATTGTAATGTAGTTGACACGCAAGTTATCCTGCACAACAACTGACATTCCAAGCCTGCGTTGATTTTCGCGGCTGACTTTGGCTTTGTGCATCAATCTGTGTGCGGGAGGACTTGCGTCAACGACGTTACAATTAGCCCTAGATGGCAAACACATTGGATGACAACCGCACAAAATGTGCAACACGTACCCGGATCGGCCATTTGCGGCGACTCCATAGATCGGCGATGAACCACCACCAGCACTTGAGTCTTCTTCCTCACTGCCGCATCTGCAAAGTTCGCTTGTTGTCTTGGCTAATAGTAATGTGGTCAACCCAAGTCGTCAAATCAAGCAGCCCCAAATGAGCTCGAAAAATAATACATGTGCTTTGACGACTCGATTTGACCACATTACTACCTATTAGCCGTTGTTTGCTCCGACTTGTGTGAAACTTTGGTCGTGGCATCAAATTGCTATTCCTGATTTTACAACTCGCTTTGTGCCAGCGCAGCACAGCCACAAAAGCAACCCGTCTGCGCTCTGCTGCCTTGGCCAAGTGACTATTATTGCCGAATGTTTGGAAATTTATTGCGGCCCACGTTCCGACCAGCGTAATACATAGATGTTTATGAGCTGCCTCGGAACATCTTTTACGATGGTCGAAATAACCAGCATCAGGAAATGCATACAAAAAGTCACGTGACTAAGACAAGACCGGACCGGACCGATCGCCAAAATTGATATGGCGGTTAATCACTGAAGTCACGTGGCTTTTAGAAAATGTGCGTTTAGTGGTGATTTACTGAATGCCACCAATTTCGACCAGCGTAAAAGTTGTTTCCGCCAGCTGCATCATGAACAAAAGTGCACTGGTCGAAACTAGTACATAATGGATGTCTCGAAACATTCTGAATACATTCAGTACGCCAGGTGAAAAAACCAATGCCGATCATCAAGTTTGACCCAAAGAATAGTGCAGCAATGTGGTTATTATTGGTTGCCCGTTACGACCTGCTCTCGCAGACACCAGGTTATCGTCAGTGCGAATGCGGCAGATCGCCACGTGACCCCAAATGGAGCCCACCGGTGTTATGTTTCACAAAAGACGATCGATCAACGACTAAAGACATACTGTATATTTGTTGCAAAGAATAGAACAGACACGGGAGGCTCCCTGAAAGTCAGGGTGAAAAATCACAGATCAACTTACGAGCAAGTCATAATCGTTGGGTTGACCGCAAGACAAGGACGTTTCAGGGACAATGGTTGAATGAGGAACATCTGTTCACCGGTCGTGTGTGTCGTGATGATCGGCTGTTGCTGTAAACGTGCATGCATTTCGATTTCATTGTTCAAGTTTTACACGTTCAGCCGATTTTTGTATCACACGCGGCCATGCAAGATCTGTAGAGCTCAGCTAAACGCTTCCACAAAATGACAGTGCGAAACCCAAAGGTCGATGTTTCACACCAAAATTAAGGTGAACGATTATTGGCTCTCGCTGTATGTTAAATGAGACGCGGTTGAGAAAATTTACAAAAATTCAAAACAACACCCGTCCATTTACCGCGTAATGCTCCAGCAGAGCCGTCCAGTTTGCAAAATACCGATTAGTGCCGCCGATCCAATATCGTTCCGTCTGATCATCTCTATCGAAATGCACGATGAAATGTTGGGCGGACGACTTCGTTCGTAATGACAGATAGAATTCGCCGGTCTGAAAATTGATAAGTTTGCTTGAAAAGATGCTTGGCCGCATCGAAAAGGGGGCGGAGGAAAATATTGCACAAAATGTTTTTTGTCTGCCGTGACCAATGGTGGCCCGACCTGGCTGATCACAATTCTGACAGGCTCAAGGAGAAATCTCGAAACTTTCAAACGCGCACGAACCTCAGGCCAAACGGTGGCTGGCCGGGCGATTGGACAAAACATGTTTGAGCAAGACCACTTTGAGCAAGTGAAAAAGAGCAGGGCCAAAAGAGCAGAGCTCTTATTTTGTCCCAATGGCTTAGACCCAGGCTGATTTTGGTATGAGGCTTAGGCTTAGGCCAACACTTAGGCTTAGTGTTGTGTTTGGGCTTAGGCTCACGCCTATTTTGTTTTTAGGTTCTGCTTTTTGGGCACCTGCTCTTTTTCACTTGCTCAAAGTGGTCTTGCTCAAACCGGCTTTGCTCAATTGCCCGTCCGCCAAACGGTGGTGTTCAAGTCAACAAGGAAGTCGCAAAATTTGTCTTGGTTGGTAATTTTCATTTTTGTTGTCATGCTCACAACAGACTGAATCCCAAGAAAAACAAGAAACGAACCCAATCCAGTAACTTACATTGTTGTGCAACCAGACCAAATAGTTGCCTGCACGCCCAATGTCCAACATGTGATCGGCTTGTTCGAACCGCATTGAACCAAAGAACCACAGATGGTTGAGCCATGCACCGATGGGGGCCGGTTGCGGGGATGCGCCGAACTGATGATTTGGCGTTGGAGCACTGTTCGGCAGCGCAACTGCAATCAGGATGGTTATGTTAGGGTGGTGAAACATTTATGCTAATATTTCTGGTCAAGATCGGTTCAACACCTAAATTATGCACATCGGGTATCGAACATTGTGACCGAATACGGGACTTGGTCACGTGATACAGATCTTTTCAAGGGCAGGCATCACGCGCGAAAAATGTTGTTCGATCAGCTCATTCCGGAAATTTGTACACGCTGGTTGAAAAATCTGTTTTTCAGTAATATTTAGAATACACACCAATGGGCATGATAACAGAAGTGCTGCTGATTGCGATCATACAGTGACCGGCAGCCGGGCATTTTGACTGAAATGAACCACATGTACAAACGCAGAGTCGACATTTGCAAGACGCACACAAATGGGCATGATAACAAACAAGCAAGTTTATGACGGTCACACATGACAGGCCGTCAGAAACATGGACACTTTGATTGACGATGCAGAGGCGACAGTCAAGGTCGGTATTCAAATATGTCAAACTTAGTGATTTAACTGGATCTACCTTGGCCACGTGACTTAATTCGGGGGGGGGGAGCATTTTTCGATATTTTACTAATGCCCTTGACCAGTGTAAGGTTGTTAAGTCAGTTATCACTGACAAACAACTTTTTGGAAAGTAAATCCAAAAATTAAAATATTTTTTGTGGAAAGTAAAAAGAATGAGAAAACACCATAACCTATACCTGGTTGTTTTCAGATCATTTTGAAGCAAAACTGGCTTGTCGAAACACTCTCAGAGTGTTTCGTTCACTCCGGAGAGTGTTATTTTCCGTTTGAGTGCTTTCAAACTACTCCAATGGGACGAGAGAGTTGAAGAAAAAAGAAATACAACGCAGAAAACCCCATAACTGACCAGGTAGTGGCTGTATAAGTGAATTGCGCGCTATTGACGGCTGCCGCTGAGGGTCCAGGCTCGGGGTAGGCACAGACCCGGGTGCAATGTCGAATGCAATTGAGACCGAAACATTAGTGGATGCGTTCACGTCGTTAGCAGCACACTGACGAGGACGAATCAACTGTTCTTCTTATAAATCTTTGTGACTTGTAAATTTTTGAACAAACCAGCTAATAAAATTAGCCAGAAACACCGAACATTTTCGGCAAGGTTATGTAGGTTCTGTACGCAAGCTATTAGAACCAGGGTTGGGCAAAAAACGTTTTTTTTTTAAAAATCGTTTTTTAAAAAAAACGTTTTTTTTTAAAAAATGTTTTTTTTAAAACGCCCAGATGACCAAAATATGCCCCCAAAAAAATTGGAAAACGCTCATGTTGGGAAGAAAACGTGGTTAAATGAAGTCATTCTATGTGTTCTGAGGCAAAATAAACAGGTTTCAACCCTTTTCTAGCGAGTTGCTAAGATCCCATATCAGACCCGCATCGTGGGACCAACTTTGGCCGGGGTCATCACTGAAAGTCAAACTCCGTATATCGACGTATCTCGACAAAGTAAAAATTGGTCGAAAATTTTTTGAAAAAAATGGGACAAAAAATTGATTTTCCTTGATAATCAGAGTACTTTCCCTGAAAAATCAGGGAAAATCAAGGAAATTCAGGGTTTAAAAAAACGAAAAACGACCCAGGCGTTTTTTTTTGAAAAAAACGTCGTTTTTTTAAGAAAAAACGCCGTCGTTTTTTTTTTGCCCAACCCTGATTAGAACTCTTCTTAAAAACCACAGTGGGTGTTTCGAGGTCACGTGTCCATCTGGCGCGTTTGCACTGGCGTTAAACTGGTGCACCGCCCGCCCGTCTGTGAAAGCAGTGACTCTTGCCGTTTTAGATTTGTCTTAATTTCAAATTTCTCCCCCCAAATAAGCCTAGCTTATATCGAGCACCAACGCGTTCACAGGGGTGCCACCAAAATTTCAAAAGTCAAACTGAATCGAAATTGCAAATAATAATGCCACGAACCTTTTCACGTTGTTCCTCATACACCACGCTGCTCACCAGATAGTATATGCACTGTTGTACATCGGTCATTACCTGCGAATCTTGCACAGGGGCATTAGTTGTCGTGGGTGTGGCGCTGCACTGCACGTGACCAGTGCCCTGAAACATTTGCAATGATGCAAGACGTGTGACGTCCCAGCTACCTACTCGGCGCGTGCTTCTTCCACACTGCACATGATAAAAGTATGCAAATTAATTTGGTTTTGTTAATAAACCGGCGCAGAAGCTAATCTTGTAAAACTTGACCCAACTAGGAAAAAAGAGCCTAAACAGGCTTACGGAATTATGCAACATCCGTAACTAAACCTAGCCTAGACTTCTGACGGTACAACGGGGAGAAACAAGTCTAACCGTATACTTATGACGGTACAATGGGGAGAAACAAGGATTATCGAGCAACAGTTATGCGGTCCGACCACGTGATGTAGAAAAAATGACGTTGCATACATAGTTCCGGCGCCCGCTCGGTGTTCGGCACCCCATCCGTTTTTTGTCCATTTCCGTTTCTTTCAGTTGCATTTTTTCAGTAACAGAACACAACCTTCGAGCGCAATTACGCACCTTTCATTTTACTTCTTATCATTAGTCAGTGTGAGAAACAAGTGCTGTATGATTTCAGCCGCCACATAATCCCACAATAACCCCCATTATCACACTTACTAAGTATATTAGGTCTTATTATCCCGATTATTATGCAACTTAACGGAATCGATTTGTTCAACTCGCTAATAATCATCAGTTGGCTTTTATCTTTTTTGGACAAGCTAATTAGTTCGTATGAATAAGATGCGGATTGTCAGACCAGACAAAAAAAAGCACAAAATCCCTGGCTATTAAATACACACGGCTTAGCGTTCGGTTGAACACACGGTTTCACAAGGCAACCCTTGTTGACACTTTCCTCTTTTCATTTTAATATCATAGTTTTCCATCAGGTAACAGACAAGCACAAATGTAAGTGCAAGTGCACACAAGTGTTCTGCGCTGTTGTACGAAGTTTTGACTAACCCCCAATGTAACACGACACTATGCATTTACGCCTCCCCCGAGCGGGCGCCGGAACTATGCAACGCCATTTTTTCTACATCACGTGGTCGGACCGCATAACTGTTGCTCGATAATCCTTGTTTCTCCCCATTGTACCGTCATAAGTATACGGTTAGACTTGTTTCTCCCCGTTGTACCGTCAGAAGTCCAGGCTAGGTTTAGTTACGGATGTTTCATAATTCCGTAAGCCTGTTTAGGCTCTTTTTTCCTAGTTTCTCCCAGTTCAAGGGCGAAGCCACATTGCCACGCACACTCCGATGTGTCTTAATTGTCACCTACCCTTCCATTCACCTCAGCCACTGCTAAATCGTTGCTCGACAGTTAGATCCAAATACCTACCAAAGTCAATATAAAGCCTTGTAGCGGGCACTCTTGGTCAAAAAGCTGCTGCTTCTTGTTCAAAAACTGCATGGAATTCTCCCAGATCAAGGCGATGCCACGTTGCCACGCACACTCTTCGGGCAACGCTGCGTGATGCTCTCGAAGTGCTTTAACTGCCACCCACTCTTCCCATTCACTTCAGCCACTTCTAAATCTTCTTTCGAAATTTTGATCCGGAATACCAGCGACAATATAAAACTTTCTTGGTCAAAAAGTGATTCCTGGTTTGAATAAAACCAGACCCAGAATGCCTATCATGAACCGGACAAAAAATCTTCCGATTTTTTAGGTTGCAGTGTCAATCTGCACTACATCACTTGGTAAAGTGTTCATGATGCAGCTATTCTGGATGTCTGTTTTATGTTCCGATGTGATCCTTTTCGTTGACACTATTCGTATTGTCTTGTTGTCTGATTCTGTTCCAAGTCTGGCACTGTGTTATTTTGCGTTGCAATGTCTCTGCAATGCATTCATTCATTCATTCATTCATTGCAATGCAATGTGTTTGCATTTATATCAGCAATTTTTGGTCAATAACCGCTGCTTGAAGGTCACAAAATTTTTAAATAAGCCGCTCTTTATTTTTATATCAACATAGAACGAAAAAATACATTACGACATTTGGAGCAGAGAAACCTTTCGTTATAGCGCGAGATTTGTTATATCGAAGTGCGTTGTATCGAATCTTCTCTGTATTCACAATGTTCTGTGACAATGTACATACATGTTTTTACATATTGTGCATTAGTGTAACCACACATGTTTTGACACTATATAAATTAATGTAGCTGGTTTTAATTTACATTTTTTACAAGAATACAGGAATTGTTGTAGGTCACATTGTGACACGACAGAATAATGTGTGCATTGTTCTGTTACTTCTATTTGTATAGTTCTACGCTGTTGTTTATGATGCCTTCCTTAGTGTATTGGTGGCTATTCTGTTGTTTTTGATGCATTCTTAAGTCTATCGGTGGCCATTGTTTTCTGGAAACCTTGACCGTCAAGCAAATAAAGGTCTGAAAAATTCGGCAATGTTTACGAACGCTCTGGTTTCACACTCGCTCTCCACTTTTTTGCTTCATTATTTCGCTTTTCACTGAAATCCCAAATTTTCATATTATGCATTCTATTTCACAAACTGGTGTTTGAGGGCGATACTTGAGAACGATATAAAATTTTATATCGAGCATTCTTGATCAAAAACTACTGTTTGACCGGATCGGGCATGAAATTTTGGAGGACAGGCCGGGCCGGGCCGGCATACCCGGCCGATGCTGTTTTTTATCGAAAAAATTGTGATACTGAAATTTCTCACCAATGTGCACGCGTACACGCGTGTGCATTAACAATGCAAGGCGGATTAGCCTGTTAGCGGATTAGCGGGCCTGCTGATCCGCTTTTTACGATTAGGAATGATTCCAATTTTGTTGTGTATTAGCACCGGAGGCAATGTTCAGAAGTTTACAAGTTGCTTTTAAAACATTATCCTTCAGAGTAGGAAAACTGGATACATAGGTAAATAGGCAGGCTGCACTCACCAAAAGAAATCTCTCCGCTACCTTTTCATCCGCAATCAATATGGCTGTCACCGATCTGCACAATATTATCGCCCATCAACGTGAGCACGCAGCGCACCGCATCGTTGTTGTGACTGACCAACGTGAACTTCTCTGGTTGAAGACCGCGTTGTGGGTGCGACGAACCGGACGTGCCCTGCCAAAGGCCGGTCTCACAATGTCATGTAAATTAGCGGGTTGGGGTTGACTTACCTCTCACAACTCCAAATCATACCTCTTACAAGCAATTATATGCCTTTTTAAAGCAAAAATCGGTGTTTTCGACCTTATTTTCCCAACAAATCCACATATCATACGTATTTGTAGGCGATTTTCGGCGAAAACTTCGAAAAGACACAATTTTTACCTCATTTTTTGGCCAAAATTGTATCACAAAAACGGTGGTTTTTTCCTTTTTGAGTGACTAAAATCATACCTCTCACGCTTCCGGTCCCAACCCCCCCATATTAGGGTATGTTCCGTTCGGTAGGTTCCGGTAGATCGGTACCTACGCAGCAGCTGAGATTCCGGTACCGACCATATTCTGGCAGGCTGTGTTGAAGGTGAAGCTACGGTAGTCAAGAACCCGCCAACAAAAAACCGACTATCCACGAACCTCTTTGAGTGACCAAGATCATACTTACCTCCCGCACATGAGCCTGCCACTGCACTGCATGCGCCCGCCCATAGTTAATGTCAAGTCCTAGATCCGACAATCCGCTTTTGAAACATTCGTGCAACCAGCCAGGTAGCTGTGCGCAATGTTTCAGAACTGCGCGCGGTTGGCGTTCGGGTTTAGAACTTGACCTGAACTATGGGGCGTATTACCCCTGGTAAAAATCGGGGGGACACCTACTGTACCATGCCACACATCGGGGGAGAATACCTACTGTACGCACTGCTCTGGAGCACCCAACACCCAATGCCGGTTTTGGGTATTGTTCCATGGCGCCCCTGGATAGCTACCCGATTGACTGTACCTGTTTGCTTGGCAAAGGCAGACGACCGCAACAGTTTCGCAGAACTCGATCGACTTGCTGGAATACTTTGATGGCCTGCAGAGGTCAGGATCGGGCCGGGTAACTGCGGTCCGGCCACGGCCTACCCGCGCCACTCTGGTGCCCAACCCTACCCCCTACTCGCCCCGCTCTGATCTGGTACCATACCCGCTCCGATTTTTACACTCAAAAAGCCCGTTTTTCGGTCAAAAATGCCCAGATTTCGATGCACCGTGATCATGGATGGTAGGCTTTTTGATGGCGGGTTCTAGACTACGGTGGATCCGCAGGAGAAACCAGCGCACGGAGAGTGCTGCCGCCAATACGGCAGGTTCCGGTAGATCGGTACCTATGCAGCAGCTGAGATTCCGGTACCGACCATATTCTGGCAGGCTGTGTTGAAGGTGAAGCTACGGTAGTCAAGAACCCGCCAACAAAAAACCTACCATCCACGAACCTCTTTGAGTGACCAAGATCATGCCTCTCACGCCTCTGGTTCCAACCCGGCATCATACCTACTTACCACCCACACATGGGCCTGCCCCTACGCTGGGCCCATCCGGATCCGGGCCGGGACGCCCGATCCTGAATCCTCTGATGGCGTGAGTCTTGAGCAGCCATTCGTATTCGCGCACAAGTACGTCCAATTCAGTGGCGGTTTCGGGTGGCACGTCCTTGTAAACTGGCATTTCGTGGAAGATCCGCCCAGAATAATACAATAATACTGCCGCCGGTCCGGTCAGTGTAGTTCCTGGAGGTACAGTGACTAACTGAAAAAAACACTTTTTTCAAGAAAAAGCGGTTTTTTCCGGTGCCCGGTAATTTTCGAAGATAAATTCGGCGGGGGACATCGGGGGGGGGGTGGGGGATACCTACTGTGCCATGCCAAACATCGGGCGCGCTATCCCGCATCGTCGGGCCAGGCCGCGCCGTCCCGAGGTTTTCCATGGTCGAGCTGGGCCGGCCTTCCCGGCCCGACATTGTCCAAAATATTGAAAAATTGTGGTTTTTCATGAAAAAAATCGCGGTTTATATTGGTCGCACAATGACTAATGGAGAATTTATCCAAAAGTCAAAGGATGGACCCTGATTCAGGAACTACCACGCTCAGCCACTGTTAACCACTCAGTTACTTGTATTTCTCACGAAACATTTTCACCTGAAAATAACCAGTAAAACAACCACGTTGCTGTCAGCTGGTGGTTGTTCTACTAGTTTATATTTTCAGATGAAAATGTTTTGTCGGATATACAAGTAGCTTAGTAGTTAAACAGTAGTTGAGCGTGGCTGAGCCTGAATCAGGGTCCATCCTTTGAATTTTGGATAAATTATCCATTAGTCATTGTGCGACCAATAGCAAGGATTTGGCACTGGATTTAGCAAAAAGTCATCAGAAAAAATTGGTCAAAAAATCTGACCGGGCCGGGCCGACCTGTCGGGGGTTGCGGGCCGGGCCGGCCAAACCCGGCCCGATTAACACCTCTGCTGGGGGCTACCTCCCAGCTCCAACACTGCTCCGAAAAAAGCGTTTTTTTTCGAAAAAAAAAACGTTTTTTTCCGAAAAAAGTGTTTTTTTTCAGTTAGTCACTACAGCTTTGTATTGTCTTCGTTTTTGCAGTTTCTGCCAGAAAAAAGAAAATTGTACTGGGGGGCTACCCCCCCCAGCTCCGACATCGAAAAATAAAACTTGACCGAGCTGGGGAAAAATTGGCATTTTTGGGGCTAAATCGGGGGAGGGGATACCTACTCTACCATGCCAAACATCGGGGACTCTACCACGCACTGTCGTACCAGGCCGGGCCGGCCCGAGGTTTTCCATGGTCGGGCTGGGCCGGACTTCCGGGCCCGACATTGCCCATAATATTGAAAAAAAATGTGGTTTTTCATCAAGAAATCGCAGTTTTTCGCAAGGATTTGCCACTGGTTTTAGCAAAATGTCATCAGAAAAACTTGGTAAAAAAATCGGGCCGGACCGACTTGTCGGGGGTTGCGGGCCGGCTTCACAAAACAAACTAAAAAGACATAAAAAATTGGTCTAAAAAATCGGGCCGGGCCGGGCCAATTTTTTTCATGGACGGGCCGGGCCGGGCCGACCTGTCGGGGGTTGAGGGCCGGGCCGAGCAGACCTATCCCGGCCCGATTGACACCGCTGCCTCCGGCACGATTCCCACCTCTGATCTCAATTGATTGCTGAAAAGGCTTGGGCCGGGCCGGGCCGAGTAGACCTGCCAGGAGTTGCGGGCCGGGCCGGAATTTTTGCCGCCTTTGCTGGGTCGATTTTCGGTCTCAATAATACGGCATGGCATTGTCAAACAACGACGATTCTGAAAAAATAAAAAAATTTTACTCGGCCTGGTCTCACAAAGCTAAAATGGAACAAAATCAAAATTGACCTAATCGGTCTTATGTTTTTCACGCTTAGGCTTTGCTTAGGCTTAAGCCTAGGCTTTGTCTTTTACTGAATTCAGCGATGTTTAAACTTACAATCAACTCGCTGTCATTTTTAACAAAAACAAGGCCAAAAAGAAACAAAAAACACGCGGAAAGCAACGCACAACAGCCAATCAGCAGCCAGCTCCGCAATGACGTCATGCAGCCAATAAGAACTCAGAACTGCTAATACGCCAAATGGCCAATTTCTTGCGATGGAAGCGATGTTTCAAAAATCGGGCTCTATCTAATGATGTACCACACCGAAGCGAGTCTATTGATATGTAACTTGCCCGACTTCATTCAGTTTCCTAGGAGGAGTTAACTAAAAACAAAAATGACGCATTTTTGGGAACGCGGACACCCCTCTTTCTCGGGTGTCTGGAAAACCACTTTCTGCGCTGCACCGATCGGGCTGATTTTTTCAGCGTTTTGTGTCGGCGGGTATACGACATTATCGAAATTATAAAATTGGCAAAATCCCAACACACGCGCTCACACACACAAATTTTCGATAATCAGACCTGCTGATGTTTCATTCTGCGTTGCGAATTTTTTTCCCCACACAAACACTATTGAATACGTAAGCTATCTTGTGAATATGTCGCCAATAAACTAATGCCAGGATGTCTTCTTTGTTTTGCTGTTGCCTAATTCCGGTGCTATACTGACGTATAGACCCTGATATGTTCAATTGCGACTTTCCGTTTTTCCTTCAAAGACCGTGCTACACGTGTCTTGAAGTATGTGGGCAATGGAGATACATTAGCGGCAGAATATGGATTGAACGAGGAAATGTGAAAAATGAAACTTGTTTCCAGCACAAACGCAAAACCCCTAACCAGTCGATACGGCAATATCGGGCACTTCTTTCCGTCCACGTCGACGTGTCCCGCTGCAATCAACTTGTGCGCCGCACTTGCCGCACTGAAACCGACCACGGCTGTGTGCGTGTATGTGTTGATCGGTATCCATATGTGGGTAACCTGGAAAGGAGAAAAAGTCGGCACAGTTATGAACATGTTTGCGTAACATTTAGTCGTTTGTCATTTGTCGTGACAAATCAGAAATAAAGCCTGTGATGCACTTTGCTGGGGCGTCAATTATATCGGGCTTGGTTGGGCTTTGAATTGACAAACATTTGAAAATGTTGCATGGATGACAGTTTCACGCATCACTGTGAAGCAGCAGCTAGCCAGATGCGCACTGGTTGTGTAGCACAGACGCATCAAGGTTAGCTGGCTGAAGTTCTATAGAGGGAAAGTCAAAGTCCAGTAAAATCTCTACCAAGCCATTTCAGCAGAATTCAACGCCAGTCAGGTGACAGACGCGAACTGGACATAGGACCAAGTTTGATACTGTTTTTCTGGTTGTGCCCGAGAATACCAAAATCCATTGATTTTTGTAAACAAGATCATGTTCTAGTCTCAGCCCGAACAAATAGCAAAAATTGGCGAAATCACATTTTCCTTGATTGATTTTGTGGTGATACTTTGTGCAGAATCAAGAATTCGGACATTACCATGCCGTTTTTTGAAGCGCAATCGAACGATATCTGAACTGTTGATTCCCACAAGTATGTGTCTATTCTTTGGTAGCATGTGAACATCTCAATATTCCATCGGAAACATAAAAAATTCCAAAAATATCCACCTTCAATGCGGTGCAGCCAATAGTGACGCCCAGCGCCTCCAAAGAACGTTTGATCCTTTGTTTGATGCGTTTCCCGATTTTGCTTCGTGGATACGGTAGATTTCGCACAGCCACACGACGTTCGTCCTGTAAAAAATTGCGATTAAAAATTGCTATGAGAGAGACGTAATTTTGTGAATTGTACAGCAATGTTCTTTTTGGTTGCCCGTTTCGGACCTGCTGCGTTCGCAGACGGGCGATGTACCAGGTCATCGTCAGTGCGAATGCACCAGATGGCCACGTGATCTAAAAAGACACTGGGTGGAATTCCCTATTACGCGTGCATGAAGCGATTGCATATGTTTTCAAAGTTGGAATGTTGCATTTCCAAGTTTCGCATTGATCCAGAATCCGGTCACACGGGATCGTGATTTCAAAAAAAGAATCGCGAGCAAACCAATGTGTCCAATTTCAAGCAGATATGTACAGTCAAATTCTCAAAATGAGCACGAAAAGCATGGTAAAATTTGGTGCGACCGCCTTGCAAGATCAGGGTTGCAGCAGAGAGCACCGTATCGGAAAATCTTACACATGCTCATTTCAAAAATTTGACTATTGCTTTGAAAATAGGATTACGAAACGAACAAAACCTCGGGCCCAATCGCAACCGCCAATCGCGCCCGTTTGGCGGGAGGCTGGTAGTCCATACCGTGGGTTCGACGTCCTTTGTAGTGCGCAAAGAGCACCGTTGGAATGGATAAAACTGAAAATATCGTGTATGTGATTGTATGGATCCAAACTAAACGAATTTTTTTGCAATTCGAACATGCAAAAATTCGAAGATGGTCGACTTTTTGACAGCAAGAAAACCATTTAGCGGGGGCTGATACTGGGAAGGGCTGCCACTAAACATTCAGAAACAATCCAGAACAAGAACATGCAACAGTGAGGGTATGGTTTTGTGTGGCGCATTCAACAGCAATATGCAATGTGCTGGACGCTGCCTTGGCTCCACGGGCAAGGTGGGTGCTGGGCTTGAGCTACTGCATGTTGTGTGCTGCCTGCTGCCCATATGATTGAAACCGTGTTTGTTTGTTTTTTTGCACAACACACGTGTGTGCGTGTTTGTTTCTTTTTTTGCACAACACACGTGTGTGAAGTTTTGTTCACCGAGTTTGTGTGCAGTGCGCATGGGGCGTGCGTTGACATTATTGCACAGGCAATAGGCAGGCTGATTGTGTTGTGGTTGATGCTCGTTGCGCGTGCTGCCTCCGCTCATGCGAGGTGCGCGCAAATACTGTACAGTATATCGGTTCACCATTTCCAAGTCCGTGACTTCCGTTGGGTTTGTGGGAGATAGGTTTGAGGGTTAGGCTTGGCGTTGACCATTTGGTTACTGGTTTGAGCCTACATTTGCAAAGAGGCCCTTGTCTTAGGCTTTCTTCAAAAAGGGTTACGGGCAAGAGCTACTGCTTTTTGATAGCGTCGGGGTGAGCACTGGTCATCCGGTCTGGCCTATGCTCAGAGGGGTAGTCTCACTCGGAATCTAGTTGGTCTCAAATGTGGCATGTGACCTGCATCTTTGAAAGGTATAGACCAGTATAACGGTGATGCCGAAATGTGGTTTTTTTGGGTTCTGCATCAGAGTTGTGATGGAAAATAGCGCCTATCACAAGTAACCCCTTATTTAGGGTTGTGTATCATTAGGGTCCAGTGCTCACTAGGGTCCAGCGCTCATTAGCTTTGTTTCAAGCTTAGGCTTAGGCTGCCTTCACAATGCATGCGCGTTTGCGCATTTGCGCACGAAACTGACGCGCATTTGTGTTCACAATGCATTTGCACGTTTGCGCATCTGCGCGTTTGCGCGCGGAGCTCGTGCGCATGCGCAAACGCGCATTTGTGTTCACAATGCATTTGCGCGCTTGCGCGTCTGCGCGTTTTTGACGCGCAAAGGCGCAAAAATACGATTAGGATTGGTTCTAATTTTGCGTGCGCGTTTGGCTTGCCCGACCTGCCTGAAGCAAAAAAACATTATTATTTCAACAAATTATATTTTAAAAACGATATGGCCACCCGTTACGATCCTTTTACGTTTGTTGTTTTATCACTCAGCCATTGTTTATGTTTCATTTCAAAAGTCATTCTTTCACAGGAAACAAAATGTCGAAAATTGTATTTTTCACAACTTGTCGTGTTTGTTTCTTGTTCGTATGCTTTTCTTTGAACAATTTCTATGGAATCGGGTGGAGGGTTCAACTTTTGTTTTCTTTGATAGTAATTTTATGTATTTTCTATAATTCGTTGCCAAAAAATATTCCGCAATCTCAAGTTTTCCTTTTAAAAATTACATCATGGGACAGCAAAGGTGAATGCTCATCAACAGACGATGAGCTCAATCTCCCGCCGGACGCCTGCCAGCCCGGTACGAATATGAAAATGCAAAAAAACAACTGTTCCAAATTTCATGCACACGCTATTCTAATCTGATGCGCAAACGCGCATGTCCATTATGAACACAGATGCGCACTGCGCGTTTGCGCATGCGCGTTTGCGCGTGCGCGTTTGCGCATGAAATTTGCATTGTGAACACCAATGCGCGTCAAAAAATGTGACGCGCAAACGCGCATGCGCAAACGCGCAAATGCGCAAACGCGCAAACGCGCATGCATTGTGAAGGTAGCCTTAGGCTTAGGCTGCAAACTCCCCTATTAAAATACGCAGTGTAGGCCTAAGCCCAAGCCTAACCCGAAGTGAAAGCCTAAGCCTACGCCTAGGCCCAGCGAAAAAGTGGACCCAAGTGAGCGCTGGACCCTAATGATACACAACCCTTATTTAGCTACAGACCAAAGCACCCTGGCCTATGTGACTTACTTGTCTTCGGACGTTTACCCAGTTACGAGGGGCTCATGTAACTAAACATCGGGATTTGTTTGCATTGTCCCCATCGACCGCTTTATTTTTTTTGCCATCACTCGCACTTACCCACAACCATGCTTTTCGCTCTGCACGTGATCCGTTTCCCTGCCGGATAATAACAGAGGTCAACACCAAAACTTCCGCACATTTGTGTATACTTCAGCACATTCTGATGTCAACTTCCGTAGCTTATATTTCCAGACGACACGCTACACGTACTGTACGCGTGAGCACGCGTTCATCAACACAACGGTCAGGGTGACCTGTCAAGTTTGAGTTGGATCGAATCGGGCAATCAATATTTTGATGACATGAAAACGCACGAGCGCCAGCATTTGCTTTACGTCTACTACAGTCCGCTCAACTTCCGAGACATCATGCTCGCCACCGGTTAGTGAGCTTGCGTCGACGTAGCGCGGTTGGATTGATGTTTTGTGGGTTGATATACATAGGTGACGGGCACAGAGTTTCGAGCCTCGGAAAACACCCGGAACCAGGGTTTTTTAAAAAAAATTGGTTAATTAAAAACAATTTAAAAAAAAATTTTTTTTTTGAAACTCAGATTTTGCTTTTTTTTAATAAAAAAAAGTTGCCCAAAATGGGCTGAAATGTCCAAAAATGGCTTTTTTGGGGGCAAAAAATTGGCACTTTTTTTCTGTGGACGGGACAATTTTTCCAAAATCGCGCCTGCGGCGCCCTGTATTGTCCCCAAATCCGTACAGGGATGCGCGGGGGTGGTCTTTTATAGTGATGTGGCACCGATAATGTACCACTGCATGCTACTACACATATATATACATAGGTCTGGTGCAAAACCGGGCGCGCAAAGTCGATCTGACACGCAAGATTTGGGCTGTAATCGATATTTTGATGGTCGTATATCAGATATACGGCATTAGATGCATTAAAATACGTTGTACGGCATGCTACCATACATTAGAGTACATCGTTAGTGAACATCAACCTCAGACTGGTAGGATTCCATAGAATCTGCACAATGCTACCGGGTGTCACCACACAAGTTGGGTCTCAGGCGAAAATTTTTCAATTTTTGAAAAATATGTTGCATCGATTTCATTTATCCTGAAACGTCGTTTGCAACACTTTTTCTAATAAAAAAAATTTTCGTCAAAAAAAAATCAAAAAAAAAAAATTTTTTTTAAAAAACAAGCTCGTTAATAAAAAAAATTTTTTTTCAACCCTGCCCGGAACAGTGATTAAAGCCGATTGAAAATCGAGAATAGCTGATGACGGATAAGTTCAAAGATCATAATTGTAGTCGATCAGTGGCAAAGGCTTTGACAAAAAGACAAGCATGTCACCATTTTATGGTTTCAAGCAGTATCTTTTGTCATCAAACAAATCAGCTGCACTGGAAAAGAGCTGTTCAGAAGGCATGCTCGTAGGCGGAGCGCTTAGATTTTTGGAAGCTAGACGTGCCAGTCGCGGAAACTTTGTCTCATTTGTTGTCCACCATGACAACATTTCCTCGAAACACTGATTCCCTTTCGTTCGATGCAACTTTGTGTAACCGTTCAGTTCTAGCTCGACTTATTCGCGAGTGGTGGTGCTTGCGGTTTCATCACGCTCGGAATCAGCAGCACCTCTTAGGGGCGCGGCCACGCAAACACGATTGTGGGCCGCGGGTCAGCAATAATTCTATGTCCAATGACCGCCGCGCGTTTGCATGGCCGCACTTGCGGGTCGCGGTTTGCGGGTCACTCGAAACATTTATTTAGCCAACACACAAAAAATGAACCAATCAGCGCTGTGCTACGGCACGCCTGCGACTTTGGCTCTACGCTGATGGGTTAATTTTTGTGTGTTGCAGCCAAAGAAATGTTTCAAGTGACCCGCAAAGTGCGGCCATGCAAACACGGGGCGGTTATTGGACATAGAATATTTTTCTGACCCGCGACCCGCGCCGGCGTTTGCATGGCCGCGCCCTTACAACAGCTTGGCGAATTATGATTGCATAATTTTTTACTTTTTGTTCTCAAAACTTAATCCCGATCCCGGTACTTTTTTGGGCGGGATCGGGATCGGGATTGACTTTTTCAAAATGACGGGATCGGGATCAGAAAAAGGCCCAGGATCCCGGAATCGGGATCGGTATCCCGTTCGAACACTGCCTTTGACCACAAGTGCATGTGATTTCATACACAACCTACCCCGCATCAACTATACGTAACTGCGCACTTGCAACTCGAACGAACAACCATGACAATGAAAAGATAGCGCGTCATAATAATTACAAAAAACAAGAAGCACTTGCAAGATATACATACACTACATAGGTCATACTAAACTTCTGGGACTATAGGAGACGTCATAAATGATAGAATATAAGGCATAGAAAACCGAATTTCTCTTTCGCATGTCCTTCATTTCCAGTGTCGCCCGCCGCTTCGCGGATCGCGAGGCTGTATGCCATGCTCGACAAGTTTGTGAACAATCAAATTTTCAACACTTATGAACACCTCCCCGCAGATGTCGCACACAATCGGTTCTGCAAAAACACATATTGAAGTTTTAGCTCAAGTTAGCATTTCATTTGAAATTGGAAGATTAGAATACTAGCGCGAAACAGAAATTAAAAACAAAACCGCGTGCGCTGGCCAAATTGCACAAATCTTTTGTAAGATGCAAAAGCCGCCGACGTAAAAGAAGGTTATGTTCTGTAATGTTATATATCATGATGGCGACTTTGTCGCCTTCAAGATGCAGACAAAAGTCACCGATCTTTGCACTTGTGTCGACCAACAAAAGAACGCACGTCGAATCATTGCAAAGTTGGCGACATTAGATCAAAAATCGGCGATCAATGTACAAACGTGGCCGATGCGTGGAAAGGTCAGCGCGCCAATATTGTGGCCACTGTTTAACGCGCCGAGGCCAGCAAGGATTTTGTTTATAATGCAGCTCAAACTACTGTAATTACTCTAAATCATTAGAAATAAACATCTAAAGCTACTAACGTGACGAAGCCAACAACGAACAGTAGCACAACACCATGAGCACGAGAATGATAATCGTGCGCAATGAATCCATCACGATGACTGATGCTGTTGAATGCAATCTGGGGTTGCGATGAAAGCACTAATGACTGTTTCTTTAAGTGCCAATTCGCAATTCGCATCGTATTCGCATCCGCGATTCACGTATTCGCAATCCTACAGTCGTTCTTCGATATACTGACGTCGTATCCCAGAAAATGAAGGGTTTCCTGCCGCGAAATAAAGTCGACGTGACATTCAAACAAACCAATCAATTGGAACAGGCACGCTACTATACAACAAAGCGAAACATCAGCCGATCAGCAACATGTGTAGTGTATGAAATCACGTGCGCGTGTGGTGAAAAGTGCACCGAAGCAACGCGCATTGAACAGTGTATAATGCAGGTGCACAGCATTCAAACCCACATGAAGCCGTCTGGTATGAGGACTACATACAACAGGAGAAACTGATCGAAGAAGTCCATTCGGAGGCCGGCATTGACCCGCGAAACGTGTCGTACGTGGAGGCACACGGCACCGGTAAGTAGATTTGGCTGATTGTAGGGTAGTTGACTCACATCGCTGACGGGCACATTGGGTGCAGTAACATAATCAGCGATGAAATTCATGTTGTTGTAAATGATGCATGTGCGTCAAGCAGTCTTCAAACAGTTGTTCTATCAAGATTTACATATGTTTTGTAGCGTCGAATGACAGAATTCGCAAAATGCAGCCGTCTCATTCAGGCACCCCGGTCGGTGATCCACAGGAAACTTACGGGATCACATCGGTGTTCTGTCGTGATCGCGAGACGCCGCTGTTAATCGGATCCGTCAAGTCCAACATGGGACACGCAGGACCAGCGTCCGGACTGTGTTCGGTCGCCAAGGTGATGTTTCGGGTTTCATTGGTGTTCAATTTTGTTCAATTTTGCGAGCATTAAACCACGGCGGGTCAATCAGGATGCGGCTTGACACACACGGAGGAAATAATTCAAAAAAACTTTCACTGTTATTTTGAGAAAAATAAGCAAGTGATCGAAGACCGATTATTTTCGGTGTTATGCAGAATATTGCACCAGTTGGAATTTAGGATACGAATGACAACAAAATATAGGTACACAAACATCGTATGTATAGGTATGTATGTATGTATGTATGTATGTATGTATGTATGTATGTATGTATGTACGTATGTATGTATGTATGTATGTACACTGGTAAGTCATTGTGGACAATACTGTTGACCTTTTTCAGGTGTTGATTGCCATGGAGCACGGCTGCATCCCACCCAATCTGCATTACAACGAGCCCAATCCGTACATACCGGCACTGAGCGACGGACGATTGAAGGTTACTTACTATACTTTACATGCTGATGTTTCATGTGAGAGGGTTCTATCACAGCGAACGGGGCATTATGTACTGTATAGGTATATATAGGCTGGATAGAACTATACGTTGGTTGTTGCACGTGATCTGTTCCTTGGTCTGGTGGGTGACCTTACTTCGAGATTTTTAGCGCTCCAAATTTCGACCAGAGTACATAAACGCACTTTGTCAACTGCCGGATAATACTTCAACGCTGGTCTGGTCACGGAACAAATACATAGCATCAATAAATCTTGAAATATCGTTGAAACGCAGCAAGTCACTGCAGTGCAGGACCGATCACCAACGTGTTCCAGGTTGTCACCAAACCGACGCCTTGGCAAGGCGGTTACGTCGGTATCAATTCGTTCGGTTTCGGCGGCGCGAACACCCACGCGCTGCTGCGATCACCGCCCAGGATTGTGAATCCGGAAATGCCGTTCGCCGTCACGCCCAGGGTTGGGCAAAAAAAAAATTTTTTTTTTTAAAAAAAAAATTTTTTTTTTAAAAAAAAAGGTTTTTGAAAAAAATTTTTTTTTTAAAAAAAAAATTTTTTTTTTAAATTTTCGGGGGAACAAAATGTTCTAAAACGTCCAAAAATGGCCTTTTTGGGGGTTATTTTTTGTCATTTTTTCTCAAGGGTCGAAAAATTTTCTTCACAAAATCACCTTTGGGGCATGTATTTGGTACCTAAGATACCCCAAATGATGTAATAATACCTTCCCGTGATACATGGGACACAGTATGCACGTGCCTACATGGTACTTCGATGTCATACCCCATCAGGTCGGTCATATACGACTGATTCAGCTACCCGACAAGTATTTCTGCAGCTAATATTCTCAATTCTGTGTGGTTTATGAGTGAATCTTGCTTATTCGGGCACAAACTGTTGTGTCCGATACCACAGAGCAGCAATCATCGGTCCATATCAAAGCACAGACTGTTGGATCGCACCTAAATCACGTAAACACCCTTGATAACTGATGCAAACCAAGTCACAAAAGTGACTTGTCAATTAAAGTTGCATTTTTTCGCGATTTTGCGCGTTTTTTAGGCAAATTTGGCAAAATTTCCCCGTATCTCAGACTTTTTAAAAAAAAAATTTTTTTTTTAAAAAAAAATTTTTTTTTTTTAAAAAAAACTTGTTTAAAAAAAAATTTTTTTTTCCAACCCTGGTCACGCCACAGGGACCGAAACTGTTCTCGAAACATCGCTCAACACAATCCACATTAAACCGCGCCAACCTCGCAAACCTGAACTCGAACAGAAATTTTACCACTTTTTGGGTGACCCAAAAACCGGTTTTTACAAGGTGGACCGATCTGAAATTTCCACACTTCACTAACCTCCAGACGGACTCACAAAAACAATTAAAACACCACTCAACACAAACCACGTTAAACCGCGCCAACCTCGCGAACCTGAACTCGAACACAAATTTCACAGCTTTTTGGGTGACCCAAAAAACCGGTTTTTACAGGGTGGACCGATCTGAACTTTTCACACTTCTTTGACCTCGAGACGGACTCTGAAAAACAGTGAATGAAAACATCGCTCAACCCAAACCACATTAAACCGCGCCAACCTCGCAAACCTGAACTCGAACACAAATTTTACCACTTTTTGGGTGACCCAAAAACCCGTTTTTACAGGGTGGACCAATCTGAAGTTTTCATCACTTTCAAACCCGCAGACAAGCTCTCCAAACCAATCAAAATATCAACCAAAACAAGTCACACACGGTCAGAATAATGCTCACACAAAAACATTAGTTGTCCGACTAACCACCAAAAACTAAGTGAAACATCACCGGCCGTTTTCTCGCGATAGAAGCGATATTATTTTTTTGTACATAGATGGGCACGGTCTCCACGACTAGACGAATCGAACGATACACGGCTTGCCGGCCTGATTCAGGATCCTTAGCGCGGTTGTCATCTGTCCCACTTTATGTCGCCGCCGAACACACAATGTTTCGGGTGGCTGAAAAACACCTTTCTACCGGGTGGATCGAGCTGAAATTTTCAGCGTTTTGTAACGGCTGGACTGCCACTCCAAAACAATCAAAACATCATTAAAAACCAATCACACGTCACCACGCCAGAACCCCCGTTTTTAACACACAAGGTATGGGCAAAAACCACTAAATCCAGCCTGGTGATGTTTCACCTGAACGAAAAAAAAAATTTTTTCCAGAAAGATTCATTCCATCGAACTGTCCTTCAGATAGACACACTAAAAACCCCCCAACGCAAAACCGCGATCGTTCGGTCCCCAACCGGTATACGGAGGTTAACGGCCGTTAACCCCGTGATTACACAAGTTCATGTTCAAAACTTCTGATCAATATGCAAAACACTAGGTATACCATATATATGTATAGGTGCCACCAAAACAGGTCACTCTTTGAAAAAAGCCTGTGGTGACACTTATGCCGGTGTGGTCTTGCCAAGGTCGTGAGATTCAACATGGAATTCAACAGCTTCCTCTGTGCACGCCTTATCGAACTCATTAACACCCATTATTCGTACATTTGGCATCATTTCTAGTCGGACACACATTCCGGCCGGTGCCTAAGACATTGAGAATGAACATACATGGTTCATAATAAACGAAAGTGAAAAAATCTTTTTCACCTCAATCACAATGCGAAGTTGACTGATTGCCGGTCTGGTGTGAGGGATGCGTTGTGTTATGGAACAGGTATTGCTCACAGCCGTCAAGTACACCATGTCGTCTAGAATGAAAGTTATAAATTACACCATACCTACACCATAATTGCATTAATTTATGTACCGAGTGCAGTAACGTTGGTCTGTTTCGCCTTGCTTTCGCAGACAAGCCGAGGCGCCAGGACTCATCAATGCGAACGCCCATGGTAAACTTGCCTTCAAAAAATACAACCAGTAGATCCTATTGCTGGGCTGTAACATCACTGCATGCTGCGTGCACATTAAGTCAGGTGTTATGGCTGTCAGTTTTGGCAGTCAGATTGGTCAGACAGTTTTCTGCCGCCCCCGTCAGTGCATAAATCTCACAATAAATACAGCGCAGTTAGTCAGTCGCAGGTTATTTTTGCTTCGGTCAACCGCAAGCCCACCGAAGCGCCATGTCTTACACGCAAAGTACGCCAACTGGGACCCGGACCGGGGTCCGCGGCCAACTGCAATGGACTACTGGTTGCGCCACTTGCTGTAAGATCTGAATAACCTAATAGTACTCGATATTCAGTTATACACCTACGTGTTGTGAGGAATTCTGCCAGACCTGTCAAAACTGACTACCATGCGACTGTTACTTCTACGGTGGTATACGACTTTAAGTCAAAAATTATTAAAACCGTGGAGGAAAAAATGTATTGCGGTAACTGTTGAAGGAATAGCGTTGTCACATGCTCCTCCCTTTTGTCTTCCATCGGGGCAAATGCATTCATCACATTGGTTTGGATTTTGGTATCCAACGCCGCAGTCGATTTTTTCGGGACAAATATCTGAATTTGTGTGCAAAACTGCAGTCTTACAAAATAAGCTGCCCAAAATTAGTTGAATTTGAACTTGAAAAACTTCTAAAATATGCATGCCAACCTGAACAGTAGTAGTCATTGACGTCCAATCAGTCCGTGAATGTCATTGCATTCGTCTGACCCGGATTATTTTTGAACTTCGAAAGATATTCATTTTGATCGATGACCTGGAAATCCAGTTTTTTGTTTGCCAGTTGACTGTCACTAATCTAAAGTAGTAAATTACCGTAACTCACAATATTCTGTCGAGCCAGTGCATAACCCGTAATTGATGAATAATCGTATTTCGTGCGGCCAATAGAGCAGACGCGGTCTCGTTCTCAAATCCGATTGTGTGACAACGTCGTCCTTTGCGGTATCGTCGCTCTTATTAATAACGTCGTCCTTTTTGTCATGGTCGCGCGTTATTTGGATATCGTCGCGCGTAACCAACATGTGGTATAAACAAGACAGATGCGCGCACAGATCGCTGTTATCACATGCCAGAATATACTGTTGAACTTAAAAATAATCATATAACAAGATTATTAGGTCGCGTGCTGCTCCTGGTGTCGAAAGTTGATATCATGGCCAAGTTGAATAAAATAAGAAAACTGCACGATTCGCGGCTATTATCATGCAAACAGACAAACAGCACACATGGCATAACTAGTAATGGGTGGAATTTTCGAAACGGTGTAAAGGTCAGTTGGGCGTAAAGGTCGGTGTAAAGTTCGGTCGAAAGCTCGGTCGGCGTAGCTCGGTGTAAACGTGAAACATTGCCTGTTATTAACGTGGAATGTTTCAAGTTTACACCGAGGTCTATCACACTGAGCTGTCGACCGAGCTTTCCACCGACCTTTACACCCAACTGAACTTTACACCGTTTCGAAAATATCACCCAATGATAGTGACCATATTCAATCAAACTTTAACCGATTTTCGTGATCTAAACTTTAATGTAATCCGACAGCCAAGCTCATCAGCACCATTACTGAATCAGAGCAATGATTGTCAGATAAGCTTTGTTTACAGCTGCATTTCACACTTTTGTGTACCTGTGGTGGTATACAGTATGTAGGTAAGTATAACGCATACGAACGATTTGGACGGTAATTTCAAATTCAAACTTGCATCCAATCAGCGTTCAGCAGGTGAGACGGATTATTGAGAGCACCAGGTGTATCAGAGCAGGCAAGGCAACACACACGAAAGTTATTTGTCTGCTGCATTGTGTCTGCCAAACACAATCAAGTTTCTTTCTGCTCTCTGTTTAGATTGTTGCGTTGTTGTTGTGTTTTTTTTGTGTTTTTGATGACTTACACCAACATAAATTTACCCAATAATGCCTCGTCGGGCTGTTCGTAATCGCCAACTTGGCGACTTCGGTGTTGCCGAACGGGACCACATGTCGCAGTACGGCGACCCGTCGCTGTACCCGTATGATTCAAAACGCTGGCAGGGTCACATTTCAGTTTCGAGTGTGCAAGCGCTACGCAAATGGTTCCATGAGACTGGCGTGTGCTGGATGCGAAAAAGTTCAAAAGGTATGAAACTTGGGTTATGGGATTTATGCATTGCTATACATGGTATTGCTGTATTCGGCGTATAAATGTGGTTTGTGACAAATTTGAATATTGCCGGCAATTTGTCGTCAGCGAAGCTAACAAAAAATTCCGTGGTTTTGTTTCTCTTTTCTTGTTTTGTCGTGGTGCGCAGTTCAATTGAATGACGGAATATGTAAAAATTGATGCAATGTGAGATTTTGATAGTTAGTTCTGATGTGCATGCTGCTGAAACCTACATATGTGTTTCTTAACTGTAAATACCACGAGAGTGCTTTCAATTAATGTGCTGATCAAGCAACCGTTTGTTAGGAAACGGAGCAAATCTGCGCAAATGGCTATCGTTGTTTTAACTCTGGCCTATTTC
>JASAMV010007519.1:0-25778 GCA_030248065.1 Rhynchonema sp. JSB1_4
TGATGAAGTTAAGGGATTTGTTAGGGAAGATTGTGAATTATCGCTTGCTGATTGACAATAGATTGACAATGCACGGAATACAAGCACCATATCGAACGGAAGAAACATTTTTGCGCGAGTTTCGCGCTTTTGTCGGAAAACAGCTCCGCATGCTCACCGCGAAAAATGTTCCACGCAGTTGACATTAGGAACAAGAGCACGGTTGTAGTCATTTGTTTGAACAACGGCTAATTTAAATTAATTAATCTAAATCGGCAAAAAATCATTATCAAACAAACGAACGCGCTCTTTCCAATCTGCCCGTCTGTGCGAAATAAGCGCGAAACGGTTCAAATTCAATTTCTGCCATAAAATCAACGCTTTTACACGAAAACAGAGCAACCAATTTCGCCACCCACACACACATACACACACCTTGTCTATGATGTTGTGCCGTGAGCATCGGACTGAGGACGCGGGGCAGACAGAACTCGAATTCGGCCGATGGTCCGGTTTCGCCTGACACAAGCACGCTGTCGTCAAACGATACGTCGAACAGGTGTTCAATGCTCGGTGCTGGTTGCTGCAATTGAGATTTTGTAGAATTGAAACAAAATGTAAAAATGTTTTTTTTGTGCAACGAGTTTTTTTGGTCACCGGTTTCCATGTGTTTTCACACCGCTGGTTATCGTCAGATGTCAACGCAAATCCAATGCACCTAATGATCACATATGTGACCCCCAGAACAGCTTGGATTGATGTTTATTGTGGTTCTTCAAAATACCACTGTTTGTGAAAAAGTAAAAAAAAATCAGAACTTGGCGCACCTTGCTGATGTTTGGCAAGAGAAACTGTGGCGTTTGTTGTTGTGAAACATCACCGTTCTCCTCATCCCAGCAATCGAGCATTGGTTCGTCCGGCGGTATGCCTAATAAATAGATTTGTGGCAGTTTGGTGGTCAAGATACTCTTTTATTGGCATACCGTAATTGTCGTTGCCAGACGAGTGAATTTAACCAATGACCAACCAAGTGTTATGAATTCAGCAAAACATTTTCTTGCCAGATTCCGAGACAATGAATCCGCACACAAAGAGACAAATATAGCGCTCGGCTTCGACCGAAAAATATTGAGTGCTGCCCACTTTGCTGTCCTATGTTCACAGACAGCCGGTGCGCCAGCACATCATCACTACAAGTACACCACATTGTCGGGTTAGATCAACCGAAAAAAAAACCTTCAGTCAAGAAGAAAAAAAACATTTCGCATTCCACCAACCGGTCAAGCACGGTTCACAGACTGGCTCGTTATCATCGTTGCGCTTCCACTCGCGACCTCTCAGTTCGGAACCGCAATCAACACACACGCGCGCCACGCGCACGTTCGGTTGCGAACCCCAGGACCGTTCGAAATGGGTCGGTAGGGAACCGCTCTGAAGTATGTTGTTGCGAATTTGGATAATTCTTCAAAACGGATTGACCATATTTTGTTTACTGTTTGGCCACAAGCACATTTTAGGGTGGCATAGTAAAATAAAGCCGGGCATTAATTTATTAAAGCAGGGTTACGCTTAAGCCCTCGTCCCCGCAACGCTATGGCTACTTTGGCAAGGCGCACAGCGAACCCGTTGCTCTGCGTACAACCCAGCCGCAGCACTGACCCTCTCCCATGGTCCAAAATTTCCTACACAGATAGTAGTTTGGCCCATCCGGTTTGACCAACTGCAAACATCAATCACTGGACACGTAAAGGCAAACTACACCAACGCGACCCCGATTTCGAAGGTGGCGTGTATTCACAACGAATAGAAAGAGAAAATCATCGTGCCCCATTCAGTGGTGTAGCTACCCAAGCGGGGCGGCAACCTACTGTACCGCCAAAAATGTGGGGCGGCAACCTACCTACTGTACCGGCCGAGCTAGGGGGGGAACAAAAATTTTTATGTCCAAATATTGATGAAAATGCACTCTAAAACGCTAATTTCGCGCGTAGCTTGCGATTTTTCGCCTATTTGGAGTGAGAAATACCGATTTTATACCATTTTGAGCCAAAAATCGCAACTTACTGTGCCAGCCGGCGGGCGGCGACCTACCTACTGTACCAGGATGGAGCGTCAACCTACCTACCTACTGTACCTAGGGGGGGGGCTCCCCCATTCCCCCCCAGCTACACCAGTGCCCCATTTTGTATTCTTCAACGTGTAACATTTCCAAAATCAGCAGCCACGTCTGAATGTCTCACCATTCTGCCAGCTGCGAAATCGAGCTCATGTTGGTGTAGTTTACCTTTACTAATCGAAACAATTACTTTATCAACAGTGGATCTGCGGACGGAAAAATGTTCCTCCATCTTCATACAATGCCACCAGGGTTGGAAAAAAAAAATTTTTTTTTTAAACAAGTTTTTTTTTTTTTAAAAAAAATTTTTTTTTAAAAAAAAATTTTTTTTTTAAAAAGTCTGAGATTCGGGGAAATTTTACCAAATTTGCCTAAAAAACGCGCAAAATCGCGAAAAAATGCAACTTTAATTGGCAAGTCACTTTTGTGACTTGGTTTGCATCACTTATCAAGGGTGTTTACGTCATTTCGGTGCGATCCAACAGTCTGTGCTTGATATGGACCGCTGATTGCTGCTCTGTGGTATCGGACACAACAGTTTGTGGCCGAATAAGCAAGATTTACTCATAAACCACACAGAATTGAGAATATAAGCTGCAGAAATACTTGTCGGGTAGCTGAATCAGTCGTATATGACCGACCTGATGGGGTATGACATCGAAGTACCATGTAGGCACATGCATACTGTGTCCCATGTATTACGGGAAGGTATAATAACATCATTTGGGGTATCTTAGGTACCAAATACATGCCCCAAAAGTGATTTTGTGAAGAAAATTTTTCGACCCTTGAGAAAAAATGACAAAAAAATAACCCTCAAAAAGGCCATTTTTGGACGTTTTAGAACATTTTGTTCCCCCGAAAATTTTTAAAAAAAAATTTTTTTTTTGCCCAACCCTGAATGCCACCATTGCGAAACCTAGTTTGCTAACAAATGTGGGTTATCTGGCGGAATACACAAAACTCTAACAAAATAAAAATATTTTTTTAACAAAAACATACCTTGATGCTCTTATTGATCGGCGTCTCACTGCATTTCATCAGCACGAATTTCGGGGTGCTCGAAATTTTCTTTCCATTTTCATTCGACGCAACAGGCGGTGGTCTTGGACTGGCTGCTTGCGGCCGTTCCAGACTATGCGGCAACATCGCGGTGCCCAGACTGATACTCGTGCACCGCGACCGCGGCGTAGCTGTTGGACCAGCACCGCGGTGCATGTGAAACACGGGCGTTGCACCGCGGCGTATCGGGTCAACGGGACACGGGGTGCGCGACACCCAGAAACGCGTGAATGGTAGTGCGGATTTGGGAGCGGATGGAGGCTGCAGATGGAAATGTTTTTCGCTAAAAACACGCTTGTGAGACGGTTAGAAATGGTCAACTTGTGAAACACAGTTTCACAAATTTGAATTTCACGCAAATGCTACCACGATGAACGTAAACACGAAGTGTGTCAGAATAAAAAATGAACAATTTCACAAACTCCCATTACCTTGTCTTGTTTTTGGCATAAAGTCGCGTATTCTTGAATGACAACTCTGGGCACAATGGGCGCGCTTGATGACAGACTCGGAAGGACGACATTCGATGAAAGTTTCGCCTGAAACATAATTTCAAATCTTCGATTTATTCCAAGTTTTGCTGAAAATATAGATGTGTGCTGACCAATTTTGGTATATTCACGGCACGACTGTTGTTCTCATCACAGTGCTCAATCGCTGTTTCGTTGCTTCCCGTTGAATGACTGCTAAGATCGGCACTGATCGTTTGAGCCAACGGCGTTTTCGACCAAATTGGGTCCGGCTCCAGCGGTGGGAACGCCTCGTCGTAGCTGAACATAAAGGAAAATGTTTAAATGCAAATAGCGTGAAAATATTCACAAAACATCCAAAGAATATTATCAAACTTGGTGATCGAATCGGTCGTGGTCATGTGACTATTTTGAAGTGTATTGGCAATGACATTATATGGGAGGTTGGTCAAAAGCATAGTTTCGCTCGGAGTTTCTGTTTAAGAATGGCAATGGCAATGACTCTCCCACCGAGACAAGATACGTTTCGAATTGACAAAGATACGTCTTTTTGACGCAGAGATCATGTGATAAGCTAAAGCTCCGATTCTCGGCAAAGAAATGAGGAGAATACTGTAGATACGTACGTCATTCACATTGAATTTCAACACGCAATCGATCTTCAGCATGAGCAGCAGCTGGTACTGACTGCGTGTTAGCTTAGTGACTCAGAGTACAACCATGTCACGTGACCGGGTGATCTACAGTATCCCTGCGTTGTGAGTGTGACTACCGTATGCCAAGGAAAAGCAGCGCGCCGCCATCTTGAACTGTCATGAAAACTGTTAGCAGAAAAGAGGCCCTGCGAACACAAAGATAGACAATCTAACAAACTGCTTTCGGTTTCGTACCTTCGTAGATTAAGGTTGCATTTAGTTTCTGATCGTCGCTATCTGCCTGTCCGCTGTCTGGACCACCTTCTCAGCCTTTTCGGGCCAGTGGCCCATTGGTGGCTCATTTGCCAAAATCTTGTGGCTCATTCAAAGTTTATAGAGGCCCTATGGGCTCCATGAACCGCCATTAGTGGCACAAAACCCCGCCCAGGCCAAAAAATCGACCCGACAGCCGACAAGGCAGATCCACTCCGACCCAATTTGGCCACCAAGTACATAGCATCAAGCCAATGAAAGAAAAAGTCGAAACTCACTTTTGAAACGAAGACTCATCAGGTGACGGGCAGACCCCGCTGTCTATGCTCTCGTTGTTTCGCTCTGAAGTTTAATCGGGAAATTTTTTTATTTGCTTCCGGAAAAATGAACATCAAACCACAAAAATAATTCACAAAAGTCTAACCAGAAGCCAACGCGCATCCACCCGACTCGATGTATTGTTTGATGATCGAACTCACAAATTGATTCAGTTGTTCCTGAAGGAACTAAAATGTTTCACAACCTCGTTAAATGCACGAACGTGTTGGTGGGAGTTTTGATGTTACAATACAATCCCGACAAACTGTGCTAAAAGAGTGGCCGTCAAAAATCCCGAAAAAAATCCCAAAACGAAAAATGCTAAAAAATCGAAAAACATTTAAATAAAAAAACAACCATGGGCGGCTAACCTTGTCAGTCTCGTACGTTGACAAAATCTCGCAGACACTCTCGTGTACCTCATCCTGATTGCACACCTCTTTGCCGTCTTCGGACAAATCTGCAGCAAACGAAGATCATTCATTTGCAATAAAAAGGATTAGTCTTTATCAAGAATAAATCGACTATTATTAGCTGTCTTGCTTGTTGGCATTTGTGTTCGTTTACCAAGTTAAGAACTCATTGGACATAAGACTACATTGTATTCAGCACTTAAAATGTGCGGTGGTCGACGACACGCTCTACTGATAAAACTAAAAATAAAATAAAGTTAATCGCATCGCTTTTGTTGGCTCATCCGAAAGAAAAAGTCGAAAATGTTCCGTTAAATTCATGAATATAACGCATCGTTCGGCTTGACCAATACATCGGTCATCAAAACTCTGGTGCACAAGCAAATACAATTCAGTTGAAACTATTGCACTTTCCAACAATATCATAAAAGTAGTCCCCAAAACCAAACTCACATAGTTGTTTGCTGAGTGATTTCAGAATACATCTGGCATACAAATGACTGTCGACTCCTTGCAAATGCAGGGACGACTCCAACCAGGCCACAAACTGGGACCAGGCGGGCATGTTGGGCGGTTGTTGCTGAGAGTCACTGAATCGATCGACACCTCGGATGGCGAAATTCGTGTTGCTGCTGCCACGGGGATGGAAGGCACGCATTATTGTTGGGGGGTAATTATTGGGGTCGGATTTGGTGATCAGAATTGTGATGAGATTGAGACGATGGTTGAGACAATTGGCGGCGGGTCCAACAATAATTCCACTATTTATCTTTCTGTTCCGTTTTCCGTGTAACTGTTCAGGGTTTATGTTGAGCGGGATCGGAGAAAGGCGGCACCGGACGTATTATTGCATCGTTTGTTTGGTTGAATTATAGGCGATCGATATGAACGAATACAGTTGTCAATTAACAATAAATTCAGAGTTCCAACGTTTCCGTAATTGTGTGAGTGCGCTTGTGGCGTGGCGTGTGCGTGTGGGTTTTGGTTCCAAATAGTTTGGGGTTGTTGTGGTTGTGGTAAAGCAATAAACGGTCGATTAAAGTGGCGTATGAAGTGCGCACCAAGCACAGCGTCGCTCGCCGTTCCCGCAAACGGGGCCGCAGCCCCACAAATGGGGGTACGGTTCGGTGACGATTTAAGCCCACATGATATTTGGATGCAGCTTGATGGTGATTGAGTGGAAATTGAAAGGCTATTGGAAATAACGATCGATCTCACTGCACATCGGCATCGTCTGCAAAGAAAATAGATCTAAATTTTACTTCACTTTAAAATTTGAATAATTTGAATTAGTTTTAAAAAGTATTAGCAGCAACCGCAAATTGCTTCAGAGTAGCGCAAAAAGTCTTAAGAAAAATCTGACCAGTGTAGTTCCTGGGGTGGAGAGGGCGGGTCCCCCCTAATGTGCACTAACCGCCGCGACCAAGGTACACAAACCGGAGCCCCCTAAATAGGGATCGGCGTCGGTGTCGGAAAAAAAGTCGGTGTCGGTGTCGGCGGCCAAGTGTCGGGTTTTCTCAGGTGACGGTAGTGTCGGTGTGCAACATTTTGACCCCACGATAGTATTAAAAAAGCCACTTTTTACTGAAATTTTCGTTCCCAAATGAAAAAGTTTGCAAAGTTTTTGATTCAACAGAGATCTTTGCATCGTTAGTCGTATTCGTTATTCAGTAGTATTTGAGATCAACATAAGAAATACTAAATTTTAGTCGATGCGCGCTAAGAAATGGCCTACTGATGCCTGAAAGCGCCGAAATTAAAAAATTGTCGGTTGCAAATGCCAACAAATTCACAGCCGAGTACCGTAAAAACCGAAATACAAGGGGGGCTCTATTAATTCACTGACCCCATTTTGGGGGGCTCTATTACGGGGGGCTCTATTCCGGGGGGCCTCTGTTAATTCACTGACCCAAACCTGAAAAAATTGTTTCCAGAAATACCCCAAAAACCACTAAAAATGTACTGTATGGTGGATGTTACTTAGGGGGGCTCTATTCCGGGGGGTGGCTCTATTAATTCACTGACCCCCAGTGCGGTTCCTGGGGGGAGGGGGGACCCCCTAAGGTACACTAATTTCCCCGACCAAGGTACACTAGTAAACAGAGATCGGAAACGGGCCGGCCCGGCCGGGGCCGGGCCGCGATTTTGGACTTGGTCGACCGGGCCGGGCCGGAGATTTGGGGGGGACCGGGCCGGGCCGGGCCGAGCAGCCCGGCCCGGTATGCCTAAATTCGAACGAAATTACCACTTTTTGAACCAAAATTTTCAAAATTTTTGCGCTTCGCGCAATAACATTTCCTAGTTCTTGATGTTTTCAGTCGTCGTTTTGAAGAAAGAAGCAGTGGTGTCGCTACCCACATACCCAGGCCTTTGCAGCAATCAACCCACTGTACCACCAAAAAAGCCTGCCTGCAATCAACCTTACCTACTGTACCGACCGGCCGAGCTAGGGGGGGGGTCATCCGGGAACAAAATTTTTATGTATACATATTGATGAGAATGTACTCTTAAACGCTAATTTCGCGCGTCACGCGCGATTTTTCGCCTGTATGGAGTGAAAAATACCAGCCGGGGCGGCGAAGGCGACTTACGAACTGCATCAGGATGGCGCGTCAATCTATCTACCTACCCCTTCCCCCCAGCTGCACCAGTGAAAACAAGTATTCTGCAGAAAATTTTCGAATTTTTTTCAGCTTTTTGGACTTTTTCAGTTTTCGGCCCTTGAAAATTGGCTGACCGGGCCAGGCCGGGCCGACCTCAAGCCAAAACGGGCCGGGCCGGGCCGACCTGCAGTCCTCCACCGGGCCGGGCCGACTTTACCCGGCCCGTTTCCGATCTCTGCTAGTAAACTAATTTCCCCTCCGGGTACACTACTTTACCCAATTTTTGCCTAAAATAGCCATTTTTAGGCCTAAGTGGGCTTTTTTGGGCCTAAAATGTGTGATTTTTCGGTCAATGTTCTCAAAAGTCGCCAAAATACCCTTTTTATGAAGAATTTTTTCCAAAAGGGGGCAAAAATCGGTCAAATTTTCTACCTCAAAAAGTGACTTTTTCCTGATTTTGGGTCTTCCCCCCTTCCCCCCAAGGGAGGTACACTAATTTCCCCTCCGAAAAAGTAGGGAAGTACACTAATTTCCCCGCCGGACCAGGAACTACACTGGGGGACCCAGTGATGTAGTTGGTCCGAGCAAGAAAGCTAGCTAGCTGGAGGGGTCCGGCACAAGAAAGCTAGCTAGCTAGCCGGGGACCCCGATTTGGGGGGGGGTATTGGTCCAGAAGCAGAGGTCGCAATCGGGCCGGCCCGAGCTCGGGCCGGGCCGGGCCGGGCCGCGATTTTGGGCTTTTGGCTCGGGCCGGGCCGGGCCGGAGATTTGGAGGGTCGGGCCGGGCCGGGCCGGGCACCCCGGCCCGAAGCTTCTGAAGTGACTTATTTTACTGAAAAAGTAGGGTTTTTTGTCAAAAATACTAAAATTTCTGACGGATTCAGCAAGTCAGTGATCAGTATTGTCCAGTGGTGTGGCTACCCAGGCGTGCAGTCAACCTACTGTACCACCAGAAAGGCCTGCAATCAACCTACCTACTGTACCGGCCGAGCTTGGGGGGGGAACAAAATTTTTTATGTCTAAATTTAGATGAAAATGTACTCTAAAACCCTCATTTCGCGCGCAGCGCGCGATTTTTCGATTATTTGGAGTGAAAAATATCGATTTTATACCATTTTGAGCCAAAAATAGCAACCTGTACCAGCCGGGGGGCGGCGACCTACCTACTGTACCAGGATGGCGCGTCATCTACCTTACCTACCCCCAGCCACACCATTGGTATTGTCTAGGTATCTGGCGACTTTTTCATGGAAAACAATGAATTTTCAACCAAAAAAATAGATTAAAAAATTATGACAAAAATTGGGTTAAAATCTGAGCCAAAAATTCGGGCCGGGCCGGGCCGGGCCTGGCCGGAGATTTGGGGGTACGGGTCGGGCCGGGCCGGGCCGGAGATTTGGGGGCTCGGGCCGGGCCGGGCCGGCCAAACCCGGCCCGATTGCGACCTCTGTCCAGAAGTCAAAAACAGGAGTATAAAATTTGGTCTAAATTATGCTAAAATAAGCCTTAAAATGCGTATTTTTGTGCACGTGTGAGAAAATTTGAACGAATTTGACCATTTTGTCCCATGAAATGGTCATTTTGGCACTAAAATCAACACTTTTCTTACTTGATGACCGGAGCAAGAAAGCTAGCTAGCCAGTTTGGGGGTATGGGTTTCGGAGCAAGAAAGCTACCTCGCAGTTGGGGGTAATACCCCCCCCCCCATACCAGTGCTGTGGCTACTTTTGCGGGGCGGGTAGGGTACATAGGTGGAAAAGATCGGGGCGGGTAGGGGGGTAGTGTACCTGGGATTTTGGGGGGGGGGGGGGGGGAAATCCGGTTTGGGGGGGAGGGGGGGAAGATTTTTCGGGGCGGGTAGGGTACAACACAAGTTTTTTCGGGTGCCTGTTTTTATGTACTAAAAAGTGCATATATCGCGCGCAGCGCGAGATTTTTTGCACCTTTTAGGGTTTTCGGTCGAAATTTGGGCATTTTTGACCGAAAAATGGGCATTTTGGGGGTAAAAATCGGGGCGGGTAGGGTACCAGGGCGGGGCGAGTAGGGGGGTAGGGTACAAGAGCGGGGCGGGTAGGGGGGTAGCGTACCAGGCCGGGGCGGGTCGGGTACCATTGGGGGGGGGGGACCCCCCCACCCCCAGCCACAGCACTGCCCCATACCCCCCCGCCCCAACCATATCACTGGGGGGACCCCCCCCCAACCACAGCACTGCCCCTACCCGCCTACCCGTCTATGGGTGGGCACAATACCCAATACCCAATACCAATACCACCCAATACCAATACCAATACCGGTGTTTGGTATTGGTATTGGGTCTAATTCTGATATTGGGTATTGGGTATTGGTATTGAAGCTGGCCTGGTATTGGTATTGGGTATTGGTATTGGGTTTGCCCAGGTATTGGGTCAAAACCAATACCCAATACTAATCCAGAAAAGCCCAATACCAAACCAATACCAAACCCAATACCTGACTCCAAAACCCAATACCAAACCAATACCAATACCCAAACCCAATACCAACCCAATACCAGACCAAAAACCCAATACCAAACCAATACTAAGACCAATACCCAATACCCAATACCAACCCAATACCCAATACTCAATACCAATACCAACCCAATACCAGGCACTTCAGTAGTATTGATCTGGTATTGGGTATTGGTATTGGTATTGGGTCTCACCCAGTATTGGTATTGGGTATTGGTATTGGGTCACCAATTTGGTATTGGTATTGGGTATTGGGTATTGGTACAGGGCCGGTATTGGTATTGGGTATTGGTATTGGGTGTCAAAAGTGGTATTGTGCCAGTGTAGTTCCTGGGGGGGGGAGGGGGGGGGGTCCCCCCCCCCCCCCTCGGGTACGCTATCTCCCCCTCGGGTGGTACACTATCCCCCTATCTCCCCCTCCGGGTACACTATCTCCCCCAATTTTTGCCTAAAATGGCCATTTTTAGGCCTAAAATGGGCATTTTTAGGCCTAAAATGTGTGATTTTTAGGTCAATGTTCTCAAAAGTCGCCAAAATACCCTTTTTATGAAGAATTTTTTCCAAAAAGGGGCAAAAATAGGTCAAATTTTCTCCCTCAAAAAGTGACTTTTTCCCGAATTTGGGTCTTCCCCCCCCCCTTCCCCCCCCCTCGGGGGTACACTATCTCCCCCTCCGAAAAAAACGGGGGGTCCGCTATCTCCCCCTCCGGACCAGGAACTACACTGTATTGTGCCCAGGCCTATACCCGTCTCAGGGTAGTACTTGGGGGCAGTGCTGTGGCTACTTTTGCGGGGCGGGTAGGGTACATAGGTGGAAAAAATCGGGGCGGGTAGGGGGGTAGTGTACCTGGGATTTTGGGGGGGGGGGAAATCCGGTTTGGGGGGGGGGGGGAGGGGGGAAGATTTTTCGGGGCGGGTAGGGTACAACACAAGTTTTTTCGCGTGCCTGTTTTTATGTACTAAAAAGTACATATATCGCGCGCAGCGCGAAATTTTTTGCACTTTTTAGGGTTTTCGGTCGAAATTTGGGCATTTTTGACCGAAAAATGGGCATTTTGGGGGTAAAAATCGGGGCGGGTAGGGTACCAGGGCGGGGCGGGTAGGGGGGTAGGGTACCAGAGCGGGGCGGGTAGGGGGGTAGCGTACCAGGCCGGGGCGGGTAGGGTACCATTGGGGGGGGGGACCCCCCCCCCCCCCCCCAGCCACAGCACTGCTTGGGGGGGCGGGGGGGGGGGCGGGGCGCCCCGGTCCCCCCCCAAATTCATCTATCTATCGTCAACACTTTTTGATTTCATCTATCTATCGTCAACACCAGTGTAGTTCCTGGTCCGGAGGGGGAACAGACGTACCCTCCACTATTTTCGGAGGGGGAACAGACGTACCTACCTGGGGGGAAGGGGGGGGGGGGGGAAGTCCCAAGTTGGGGGGGGGGACGGAAAAAAGTCATTTTTTGAGGTCGAAAAATTGGACTATTTTTGCCTTCTTTTGCGAAAAATCCCCTATAAAAAGGGTATTTTGGCGTTTTTTTGGAGGTTTCACCTAAAGTTTACCTATTTTTGGCCTAAAAATGCCTATTTTAGGCCTAAATTTGCCCATTTTAGGAAAAAATTGGGGGAGCAGACGTACCCGGAGGGGGAACAGTGGGGCAGGCGTACCTCGGAGGGGGAACAGACGTACCCGAGGGGGGGGGGTCCCCCCCCAGGAACTACACTGGTCAACACATATGGGCAAATCTATCTATCGTCAACAAATTTTGGGAACAATCTATCTATCGTCAACACGTTTCGAACCCAAAATTGACATTTTTGCCTCAAAATGGCCTAAAATCGGTATTTTTCACCACAAATAGGCAAAAATCGCGCGCTACGCGCGGATTTAGTACATCTATACACATTTTCATTAATATTTACACATTATTACCTACTTAATGCACTACAATGGTGTGGCTGGGGGGGGGGGGGGCGGGCGGGGGGTCCCCCCCCCAAGGTACAGTAGGTAGGTTGCCGCCCCTCGCCTGGTACAGTAGGTAGGTTGCCGCCCCTCCCCTGGTACAGTAGGTAGGTTGCCGCCCCACCTAACTTTTCACCCAAAACATTCATTTTTGGCTTAAAATTGCATAAAATTAGCATATTTGTCTGCAAATAGGCGAAAAATCGCGCGCTGCGCGCGAAATTAGTGTTTTAGACCACATTTTCTTCAGTATTTAGACATAAAAAATTTCGGTTTCCAGATGACCCCCCCCCCCAAGTGGTACGACCCCCCCCCCTCGCTCGGCTGGTACAGTAGGTAGGTTGCCGCCCCGCTTTTTGGGTGGTACAGTAGGTTGCCGCCCCGCCTGGGTAGCTACACCACTGATGCACTATACTATACCTTGATTTTTGGCGACCCCCCCCCCCCCACCATCTATCTATCGTCAACAAGTTTGGGTCGACCCCCCCCCAGATTTCGGACTTGGGTCATCTATCTATCGTCAACACATTTCGGGTCCCAATCTATCTATCGTCAACACCCTGACCAAGTACTACACTGACGGTCAGTGTAGGGCCGGAAAAAAAACCGTTTTTTTTCCGGAAAAAAAAACCGAAAAAAAACCGTTTTTTTTCCGAGGCCCGGAAAAATACGTTTTTATTTTTCCGGAAATTTTTCCAAGTGGCAACTTTTGGAAAAAAACGGTTTTTTTCCAAAAATTTCCGAAATATTTTCAAAGGTTGCGAAAGAATGTTGTCAAAACCAATGTAAATCGGTGCTAAACAGTTCAAAATGAGCACTTTTTAATCTCCAAGTGCATTTTTAGCCTGTTTCAGGCCATTTCCCGACAAAATTTTCTCCAAAATAGGCGTTTTTGGACCATGGGTATCCTTAAGTACTGGAAAAATATTTGGAAAAAAAACGGTTTTTTTTCCGGAAAAAAAACGGTTTTTTTTCCAAAAATATATTTTGCGGAAAAATACGCAAGCATACACTGACCCGTCTACTACCCGCCCCGGATTTTTTCACCGGTTGCCGCCCCGCCTGGGTAGCTACGCCGGTATTGGGTATTGGCATTGGGTCACCAATTTGGTATTGGTATTGGGTATTGTCTGGGCGTGGATGATTTTCCAAAGACTTTTAACTCCTCTTCACAAACAGTGTTTGTCAAACACGTAACACGTTGTAAAAATTTCTTTTCTTTTCATTTTCTGGCGACGAGGAGGAAACACCAGCGACTAGTTATTACACGGAAATCCACGCGACCGAACACGCGTCCATGAAAGATACAGCCGTTTTCCGTCGTGACTGTGTGTTTTATTTGATTTAGACTGGTGCCTAGGCTTGAGCCTAAGCCTAACCGCAAGCCCGCCTAAAGCTTAACTATGGGGCTATGCTTAAAGCGGCCCGCCGCTATTGTTTTTTTTTGGTTTTCGACCTCGGTTTTTTCGCTTATATTGTTTGTTCGCATCGAGATCAAGAACATTATTAGTTTTGACGAACTTCACCCAAATGGCGATTACCCACCGAAATCGATCCGCCAAGATGGTCTATCGGGAACAAAACTGTTCGATGTTGACGCACATTTGCACATGATGATCAGGAATTGCAAGAGAAATTCAAAATCACTGGTGCGTGATATAGGCGGCGGGTTACGGTAACCCGATAAAACATTAGCTCTTTTGTAAATAATAAACGTTTTGTCAACCTACCGTAACGCGCCGCCTATACCACACCTCTGTGATTTGAAGTTTCCTTTGGAAATCCTGATTTCCAAGCACACATAGTGCGTCAATATTGGGGTTATTTGTTCCCGTACGGCCATGTTGGTGGATCGATTTCGGTGGGCAAACGTCAGTTTGGTGAAGTTCTTGAAGGTTAATGTTCTTCATCCCAGTGCCAACTAACGATTAATATAAAAAACCGAGGTCCAAAACCCAAAAAACAATACCGGCGGGCCCGGTTTAAGCACACAAAGAACGGGTGTATTTCCGTATTATTAGTCAGTCTTGGAGGAAACCCCAAGACACTTGGTGCGAGCAGGGTTGGGCAAAAAAACGACGGCGTTTTTTCTTAAAAAAAACGACGTTTTTTTTAAAAAAAAACGCCTGGGTCGTTTTTCGTTTTTTTTAAATCCTGAATTTCCTTGATTTTCCCTGATTTTTCAAGGAAAGTACCCTGATTTTCAAGGAAAATCAATTTTTTTGTCCCATTTTTTTTCAAAAAATTTTCGACCAATTTTTACTTTGTCGAGATACGTCGATATACGGAGTTTGACTTTCAGTGATGACCCCGGCCAAAGTTGGTCCCATGATGCGGGTCTGATATGGGATCTTAACAACTCGCTAGAAATGGGTTGAAACCAGTGGTTAATAAAAAAATTTTTTTATTCAAACCCCTTTTTTTTTAAAAAAAAAAATTTTTTTTTTAATTTAAAAAAAAATTTTTTTATTCCAGCCAAAAACTGCCCGAAACGAAAAAAATGAGCGCTAAAGAAAAAAAATAGTGGCATTTTTCTTCCATAACGTGTGGTAAGTGCATATAAAGCACTCACGACACGAAAACAATACTAAACAATGGTCAATGAGTACCAACAGTAGTCAGGTACACACCCGTACACTTCCCCCACGTGGTGTGGGTGCCTTCGTGTGGCTTTGTGACACTTAAGACGGCAAATTTGGGTGAAACTATTGCCTCTTGGTACACGACCAATGCAAATATGTGACAAACAGTGTAAATATAGAGTGAATATCACACCGAATCACTGTTTTCGGGTCTGTTGCATGGATAAATGCATGACCACCCAGTCACATGTACATGTGTAATCATATGAGAGGCCATGTGAGTGTGTGCACTATGTCTAGATGCCACAAAACAACGATTATGGCACCCAATACACTCATGGTAGGGTCGGGTGATGTTAACAGAAGCAATTTTTATGCAAAAAATAGCACTTTTAGAGCAAAAAAATAGAGAAATTTTCGAATTTTGAAATAATTAAAAAAAAAATTTTTTTTTTAACTTTTGGAACGAATTTTTTTTTTTAAAAAAAAAATTTTTTTTTTAATAAAAAAAAAAATTTTTTTTTTTAAAAAAACCACTGGTTGAAACCCGTTTATTTTGCCTCAGAACACATAGAATTACTTCATTTAACCACGTTTTCTCCCCAACATGAGCGTTTCCCAATTTTTTTGGGGGCATATTTTGGTCATCTGGGAGTTTAAAAAAAAACGTTTTTTTTAAAAAACGTTTTTTTTTAAAAAAAAACGATTTTTTGAAAAAAACGTTTTTTGCCCAACCCTGGGTGCGAGAAAGGCTCCACTGCCGAATATTTGGTAACGCGTGCGGCATAAGGAATCCTCAATGTTTGTGTTGCCTCAATGCGGCTGTGCACAACGAGACAGTTATGTGTGTGCCCGACCATTTCAGGTCCAGTTTTTCAGGCTCGGCGCCGATTCAGGCCGAGACCGACCCGCCGCACAAAATAAGCCTGGTAGCCGTGAAGACAAAGCGATCAGATTGATGAATAGCAGATATTGGCTCACATTCTAGAAAGCGCCACAGCCAACGGGGCCGGTTGCGCAATCGTGCATCTGGGTATTTTACGCTCTCCACCTCGATGCGTAAATTCCCGTTTAGTCCCATGTCATGCGTTCGTTAAATAACGCTGCGGTTTGCGTGGAAAACTTGAGATCCGCGCGACTGGATGTTGTCATCATCGTTTTTGGGGAGCGCAACCATCCCCGATGGCGGTTGCGCTGTGGAGAACGTGGGCCATAAGATAAAAATACGAATGTTCAATAGTTAATTTCTCTTGCTTGTTTGCATTCCACACGGTTTTGTCACCCTGATTTTTTCAATCACGAACTAGTTGTCATTGTCATGCTGTGGATACGTGCAAACAATAAGCTGTTCGATTTGCTTCCATATCAAAACATCCTCAATGAAAAATTCAAGTGAACAAGCTTACATAGGTCGTCACAAACCCTAACCAGTGTGATCAACTTGAAACAACTACCGGAGAGTGCCAAATAGGTCCCCTCCCGCCGCATACCCTCCCAGCATTCTGCCCCGTTGGTGTGTGCCAAAGAAGGGGCTTATGTAAGAGCCTGACATCTGTCGCTCATGTTTTGTTGTAACTGTGCCGTCATTCTTATTCGAGCATTCAAATGAATCCGGTTAATTACGTGCCGCAAACAATAATATTGTATGCCCATGTGCCTGTTCGGTTCGGCATGATGGTACAGTTTAATTTCGTCCATTGCCTTTTCGGCACTTTGTTTTGAAAAATGTACAGAATAATAAGGGAAAAATCAATGTTATGTGCGCGGTTGCCAGATCGATTGATAAACAGCACTAAGCTGAGGCGCAGCGCAGTGCATATGAATTTGAATACCCAACCCAGAAGTACATCTGTCACATTATGCAGTTATATTTTTTCAATCACGCTGATAAAATGCTGTAATCACGCTGTAATCACGCTGTAGTCTTTTGATGAACACTAATAATGTAGGTGCCTTTTGCAGTTTTGTGGCGAACGCAGTCCCCCGCACGCGCAGCTGTCATTTATTCTTTCTGGACGAGCAAACTTTGGTATAAAAATTATGTCAAAAATTGCCCAGCTGCTCTTATTCGGTATGCACTTCCGCAACGGAAGGTTTGGCATTGAATAATTGAGCAAGCAAACCTCAGATTGAGTCATTGCAACCTTGGACATGCCGTAGTTTGCCATTATGGAGCCCCGGGTGCTATATTCGGAAAGAGGGTGGGAAACCGGTGTTTTTCGTCAGAAACCTTTTACCCAGGTAGAGGGTCACCCGTGGATTTGACCTGGGTTTGGCGGAAATATTTTTGCTCCTCGCACACTATTATTGGGATGCAGCTGCCAGCCAGTTGCGCGCTGGCTGCATGGCACACGAGCGTGCTATACACGGCCAGCTGACTGAGGTTTCACGGATTGGTGTACTCTGTACTGTACATGGTGTGAAAACAGTTTGATGACTAATCCAAGTCAAAACACCACCCCGGCCCGAGATGTGGGCAAAAGGCCGTAATCTACTGCACAAACATCAGCCTCACTCTGACACCAATTAAAAAAATGTGCAGGCGAACTTTTACGTAAAGGCACATTGTGTGATCACACTCCGCGCATCACGATTACTTCATGTATTATACCACTGGCTTATGCAAAAATATCAGAATCTGTCAGTGTTTTGCGCGTTTGCTCAGCTCAAATCAATATATGTAGTCAATGCCAGTTTTTCAAAAAGCCAAATGGTGCGTACGGTTAATAAATAGCGGCCCTCTCTGGGGACATTCACAGCAAGCCCGGGTATTACGTATTTCATCCACAGTCAATCATATTTTTTGCACGCTCTTTGGGCTTGACTGACTTTTCACAAATATGGACATTTCCGGTGGTTCAGGTTTTCAAAGTATCAATCGGAATTTAGATCTTTTGATGCGTGCTTTTACGTGGTAATCCCTGGTCCAGCAGCGGATCAACCCACGACTTAATAACCTTTCAATCACTAAGACTAAGCCGCGCTTTAATCTCCAAACTCTCCAGTCTCGGTAAACAAAGTCAGTCGGTAAAAACAATAGTTTAACCCATTTTTGGAGGTTCCTGTCTTGATGGCACTCAAATAGGTCCCCTATGCCGTATGAAGTTTCTGACAAGATTATCCTGCACATTTTCTTCGCCTTTGGTGGGCGGATCTGTTCCACTTTCAGATAGTCAAAATGTTGTACGGTAACTCTTTGCGTTGCGGTGACTCTTTATGTTCATTTTGTTTGTTTGAATTTGTGATACGCGATAACACAGATGTACGACAGAATTATTATCAACGCAGCGTTTCGGGGACCAGAAAGCACCGGCATCGAACAAATTGCCCGCTGAAATAATAATGTAATTAAATAGCATACGTATGCAATTGACACACAAAAGCAGAAAATACGTAGAATAATTTTAAACATAAAAAATTAAAAATATTACGAGACGCTGCTTCCGGCCTGCAACAGAGTAATGTTGTCTTGGAAATGGCATATTCCCAGCCAGGTGGACAGTCCGATACCGGCGTTCAGGTTTCAAAGTCAGGCTTGCGGGCCCGGATGAACAAAGACGCCAGATATTGCAGCTGGAAATCGTTGGGTTCTGTGATCGACGCAATCACCTGTTTTGTTTGTCCCTATATTCTGTGAGATTCTGCGAAAGCCCCGCAATTGTCTCACAGGTATATTGCGGCTGTCTGCTCTAGTGCGATCGCGTAACCGTTGTGTGGTCTCACCAATATCACACGGCCGCACGTACAGTACCAGCTGCAATTTTTGGCTGATTGGCGGCAAAGCCTGCCGCGCCTGCAGGCGCAGGCTCAATACAAAAGATAGCAGTGTGCCGCGCCTGCAGGCTTTGCAGGCTCAGTGCATAAGCGGTCGCATACGAGCCTGCCGCGCCTGCGCCTGAGACCACAATTCTTTGTCCATCTTATCAACGGGCTGATGTTTCACACGTTTTCAGATGTTTCAGAACGAGTGTTTCCTTTTTGGCGTTTTGAGGTGTTCGTCTCTGTCGATTGGCCTGGATCATCTCAGCTGTCAGGCTTTACGGGCCGAAACAGCAAAGTGTCACTGGTCTTGCGCAACAGGAGCAAAGCAAAGCACCTTTATCGTTTTCACCATTTTGTTTTCTCGCATGCGTGCATACCTCAAGTCAACCCAAGACAAGTATATCCTATTTTGAGAGCTTCTTGATTTTGTGCCTTTGTGTAACGTCTTTCAGCCTAACAAACACGCGCACTGCCAGGCCCAGCTTGGAGCATTCATGCATATTTTATTATCATTGCCACAAATTCTTAACCTTCTTTGGTTTAGATGTGTAGTGCATTGATACCTTTCTCCGATTTACTCCGGCCTGTAGCTTGCAAAGCGCACTGGTTGAAGGTCTCAACTAAACAAGCGCCTGTGGTCTATGAACAAAAGCCGGAGTTCATTCAATAAAACCATGTTGCAGTTTTTGTTTCAATGTCTGTCTCTGTCTGCTTTTACTTCGGGCATAATGATGCGTTTCCGTTCACGTACATTACAGTACATACTAGTAGAAAGAAAGGGAAAAAAACCGGCCGCAAAGGAAAATTTACAAACGGGAGGAAAAAAAACAAAAAAAAAAAAAAATAAAATTGTATAAATAAAAGAAAAAAAAGATAGGAAAGAATATTAAATAAATAAAAAAAAAAAAAAAAAAAAAAAAATTTAAAGAAAAAAAAAAAAAAAAAGTAAAAAAAAAAAAAAAAAAAAAAAATAAAAAAAAAAATGTATTGTATATATAATCTTGTATGCCACGTTTCTGGAGCCGGAGTAATTTGATAGCAAACGTACGTGGGCCACAGAATGAAGCACATTATTATATTATACTACATAGTGTGGTGTTTGCGGAAAATTTCAGCTGGGGTATCAATAATCACACCAGTCAGTCCGGTCCTCTCTTAGAAAAACATGCAGCAACCTTTTCTCATGGCTTAGTAGACCTGGATGATTTTTAATCCTTGATTTAATTCTGTGCATTCGAGGTAGGTCTACTCTGTTATTACCTCATGAACCCCCTTGCTTTGAGTGATAGATGAGCCTGTATAGCGCGTGCTTTCCCACGCTGTATCATGAAGTGGGAGGTATGACACTTTGCAAGGGACGTACGTACCTACAGTCAAACCTCCGCATAGTGTGAACATCTGATGGTGAATCCCTCCGCATAGTGAAAGAGTGATAGTGCCAAAATTGATGTAAAGGTGGAATTATGGTCGGGCTGGGGCGACCACACCCGGCTGCCGGCGCGTGTTTGCATATACGGGTGTGAAAAACACTCGAAAACTGGTTTATTGTAGACAATACATGTTAAGAAGTATCCCACTATCATATTTTCAGATCAGAAAGTTTGATTACTGAGCAGTCGCCGGCGCCCAAAAATGGTCGTTGAGCCAAAAATTTACGAAGTTGAAACGTTTGAACACATTTTTGAGTTTCAGAAAATTTCAGAGTTTCAGTTTTGATTATAGATGATGTTTAAACGACGCACAGCACCATTTGATGCTCATAAAGGTTATGAGTGATTGACTTCCACACACCACGCATGAGCTGCAGCATTTTCACGCGTCAAAAGTGGTCAGGTCGCGCCCAAAGATAGAAACTGTTTGGTTTAACGCCTGAACACTACAAAAAATAAAGAACAGTGCAGCAGCGTGCATCCTCCTGGGAAACTGGTCGACGCGACCAACTATAATTCCACCGTAATGCTCCCAAGAGGTGTACGCACATTGGTAGTGAATGTTCTTCGCTGCGCACAAAATAGGTACAGTTTGTCGGGTTCCTTTCTGTTCGCTATGTAGAGGTTTGACTGTACCTTGTCCCAGGGTTTTTTTTGTAAAAAAGACACGACCTACGTGTGCTTCATTATTGCTCACAGTAACTTATTCCATTCAGTTAATTTGAGTTTTAAGTGCAAATAGATCTCGCTGGTTGTCTTTAAGTGTTTGAGCTTTTGTTAGAAATTACTGTATTTTATGCTGCAAATGTTGCACACCGGAGTCTATAGAGCTTCAAAGAAACACGAGGGTACCAAACACAGTTCAAGTTAAAGTTCGACAATCTTATTTCATGATTAATTTCATAAACTTTGTATGATGTCTGCAGTTTTGTACCCACAGCACTGTATACGTGCTTATGCCACGCTTGTGTGCGATGCATGTCAAATGAGGCATATAGGGATAAAAATTAGCATTCCGCCTGCTGCATACATCATTGTAACGGAGGAAATATTTTTGATGCTAACATAGGTTCTTCAACAATACCTATGTTCGTCAAATGTTGGAAACTGTGACATCTTCATAATATCTTCATAATATTTGTATTTTTTTGCGGACACAATATCCCGGAACCCGGAACTTACATTTCAGTTGCGTATGTTAATAATGATGTGGTATCGTTTACTATATTGGGATCATGTATCATTAAGTATGTAGTTTATTGGGAGACACAGTCAACACAACCAGTGCAACTCGTTTCTCATCCAAATCCAGCCAGGTTCAGGCTTTGCTGAGGCCTCTATTTGAGCTTAGACGTAGAGTCAGGCACCAGCTAGGAAGCGATGCACATAACGTTCAGACTGAATGAAGTCTGATACAAGTTATAATTTCTGATATTATTAATGTTCTGGTCTGTCTAAGGGGCTTCGGATACACGTTGTTGTTATGGAATTGTTCAGACGGTCCATTTGTAAGTCAGACTTATTTTGTAAACTATAAAATGAAGCCACGCGCTGGTTTAGTTGAAACTACCGGTGACCCGTATTTAACGCAACTACACATGCAAAGGCAATTGCAGAGAACAAGGTTTTAATAAATTTCGCGAAAGGATAGGAAATGTATACAGTGGTGACCAATATACTCTGCATCGTGTTGTTTCATAAACCCACGTTGAAATACAGTTGAGACTTGGGCCATAGTCTGCGCTGAGCATGGTGCTTGTTATTTTGAAGTTCTCATTTCAGTTCTGTACCACGCACACACGCTCTAACCTTTGTAGCATTATTGCGTGCCACGGACGTTTTTGCGATCTACCAAGCCAGCGGCGGGTTTGTCACGCAGGCGAGTACCGTAATCCTATAAATAAAGATGCAGCTTAACGAGCTGTCTGGATGCACAGGCTGTAATTTTCATGTAACGTTACGAAGAGGGCTTCCCCTTCGTTCATGAATTTGGCACATGAAACAAAATATCCACGCAGCTAACAATCCAACCACGTGGCCGCACGCAATCAGTGCGCTATTGTTTGCTGAAAGTTCTTTTTTTCTCTTTTACCTGATACGCAGACATCCTGTGCCTGCATTACAGACATCTACCTTGATAATCATTTGTGTGAAGTATCGTTTCAAGGCTCAACGATGTCGTGCGGATCTTACGTATGTGGCATTGTATGCATTGCTTGTTCATGGAATATAGCAGATTATTTGACCACGATGGGACAGCTTCTGGGTGTTTGTGTTTTCACGTTGTGTGGTCGGATATCCGGATCCGTACGCATTCCGCGTGGGATTCTAACCAGCCTGTTGATGTGTCGGTAACAAATTTTCCAACAGTCTATCTTTGCATTTCAAATTATCTCGCCACGGCGCGATAAACATCTGTTTCGTGAATGAACGATAGGAGACCACCACGGACGTTAAAAATTCTCACAGTAGCGCATGAAGTATTGCAAAGATTTAATCACAACCGACAAATGACCATAGTCCCATGGAGAGAGGGGCGGATTTGGAGCTGGCTTCCATTTTCCGGACAGTTTCATCGTGCTGTATATTGCTGATCTGGTTTTTCGCTGAATAACTCCATCACGCAGCTGCATGCAGCTCAGAAACATGTTCGAAAAACATGATTTGATTACCAGACGTCCGAAGTGCCCATGTGTACAGCCGTGAGTAGCACATGAGCTAGAGCTCCCTGGTTATCAGTCATTGTTTTTCCGCAGCATTAGCCAGACAGTATAATTGGCAGGCACTGTTTGCGTGGTAGTAGATGATATGATAAATTTAGCACCTCCCGAACCGGAATAAACCATGATTGGCGGAAGGTATGTTATGCTCAATTGGCCTGTCATGTTCCGCGACTTTTCAGGCCCAGAAGTTCAGGCCCGACCTTTTCAGACCCAGTTTTTCAGGCCCGGCCGATTCAGGCCCATCATATTTCACCCTTTTATAGGCTTAGGCTCCAGCCGGGCCTGATTGGCTGGGCCTGAACCTGTGCCGTGCCCCGGGACTGAACCGTCGCACAATAGGCCCGTCAGTCTCACGCTTGCCTGCTGAAAAAGTCATTTTCTTGCTAACGTATATATACTGTAGTTGCTCCGTCTGTCTTATATATTCCACTACGCGCCATTCATAATATTGTAAACTAGTAAAAGTACACCAACAAACTTGAACTGTTTTGTCAATTAAGAAAGCAAAGACAGTGTATCATGACGGGTTTGAATTTGATTTTCACAACAGAGACTAATGCGCGTCGGTCTATAGCTTGAGACCAAAGTCATTGAAATTGGTCAAACCACCGCGCACACACTGGCCAAACAAAAGGGTTCTGTGACTTTGGGTCACCCATATATAGCTGCGTTAAAAATTCGCCGGTTCTCGTTTTTAGATTTGTGGTCATTTTGGCACCATCGGTGTGGTACGTTTCTGTCTTCTCAGTTTCCATCTTAGTTCAGTTTCCATTGTACTGTATTATAACCCAAAAATGTCCTGAATATGAAAACATTTATACAGTACGTGCCCAACAGCGTGCGTGCGTCATTTGTCTGATGCTCACGGCTTGATTAGGAACAATAAACGAAAAACTAAGACACTTTGTTTCCCATTGTATAGTCGCAATCAAGCTCCATTGCCGCGCCCACAGACACGACGAAAAACTCCCATCACAACCGCGCGTTGGGAATAATTTGCAAAATTCATGTTTTTTCTGAAGACATGTTCGAATTCGCCTTTGGTAACGCCCTCGATTTTAAAAACCAGGGTAGATGCAAATAAACCATCAAGACACCCTTCATTACCTGGCGCTTTTAAATTCGGTTAAATGTGTTCATTATTTCAAAAAGTCTCTTCAACCCACTTCTTGCTGTCGATGAAAAACGGACATATGCGTAGAGTAGCACTGTTTTTGAAGGACATGCTACAAAAGTAAATGTATTGCCGAATTGAAATGTCAATTATACAAGTCGGGCTGATGCTAATTTGCAGCGTCCTTCCACCTATCGATATGATCAACTGATGAGTTGTCCTTTTGACTTGTTGCTTAGATGGTTCCTACCCTCAGACAATGTATCCATGAGCTGCACTAACGTAGTGCGAACTGAAACTAAGTTCAGTACCCATCTTGTAACAACTTTCACGTCTGCTATTTTTTCCGTGTGGGCGGAAAACTAAATGAGCACACAAACAGCAAGAAGCAACAAATTATGCGACCGTGGGACTCAGATGGTCTCGGTTCGCTTAATTGCATTACTGATGTTTTTCTGATTAAGAGATCAGATCTGCTGCTAGATGTGTTTCCCAGGCTCTACGTGCGAAAGTCATGTGGACTGTGCTTGGGGCGAAATACAGTATACTGCAGGGCTCAGATGTGATGTTCAGAAGTTCTCTCACGAAAGCGAGCTTGTACGAGTAAAGTCGTGGAGCGTGTTCAACACTCAGTTAGACTTTGTGATTTATAGCACGTTGTTTTTTTGCCTGGATAAATTGGACAAGCGGATCCAGGGGGCACCGGGGCCTTACCCCTTTTTGGTTAAAGTGGCTTCTACAGTAGGTCACAATGTATTTTGGATAACAGGAAGGAACAAAGACCCCTAAATCGCCTGACTTTCGGTCTAATACACTTCAAAGATAAAATAATCGCGCGGATACACGCATTTTCTAAGAAATCCGCGCGCGTATGGTCATATTTCGCCTGTTATTTGATTTAAAATTCGCCAAATTCTAAGCAAGCAATAGGGAAAAGAGATTTTCTCCCTCCCAACCGCCTTGGATTAAAGATGAAACCGCCACTGGTAAGTTAGCCACAAACATGTGAAGAGTAAAGTTGCCAGACTGTCTCAGCCTCGAATTTGTGGTTTCACTGACCGATCACATCATCAAGGAAATCTCGTGAACCGCTCACTCATATGCCAACAAAGGTAGTTTTCAACGGATTTTATTTCGAAATTCGGAGGAAAATTTTCCATGTCCTTTTAAGCCAACTAATTAAATATAACGGATGAGCTACGTGTGATTAAATCCAGACGACTTATGACTTTTCGCTTTCTTGCAAAAAGCGCGCCAGTACCTAACGCACTTCACGAAACGCTGAGTAGCTTGTCTGTCGCAGCACTTCAGTTAATTAGAAACTTAACACACGAAACTAGATAAACGACAGTTTCGAATGTGGCACAATTACGTGTTCTAAGTGCATAACGAACGCCAAGATCCAAGCCTCATCAAAGAAGGTTGCCATTTTTGTTGTGGAGAAACAACAATAGATGATGTTGGCTCATACTAATTCTTTATAGAATGAATTATTTCCATTGACGGCTGCATTGTGTAAACGACGTTACCGAAGCTTTCCACTTAACCCCCCGAATAGACCCCTCCCGAGCTGGGAGAAACCACCCAGTTTTCCGCTCGGAGCCCCCGAGGGCTGTAAGTGGCAACATTTCCACGTAAAGCCTAAGGGGACTCTAAATGGATTTATCTTTTTGGTTGGAGGGACCATTTTCCACCATTTTCGGTATGTGTAATTGTATCCTATCCTATCCAATGTATAGAGCGTATGGCGCTAGTCTTGATCATGCATGCATGCTTAGTTTGCCACAAACATCTCCCGTTATCGTAGTGTGCGCGCGAACGAATGCAGAAATGCTGCATTCAGCAAATCCACCCTGG
>JASAMV010007520.1:0-58923 GCA_030248065.1 Rhynchonema sp. JSB1_4
AATGATAACGTGAATGCATCTGTAATGTACAGTGCATCACTCGCGGCATACAGCTCCTTCTGCAGACATGCCTCGTTTCGGTAGTCCAGCGTCTTCTCCAGAACCAAATTGCCGGGACTGTAATAGTCATCGTCCGACTGGCCTGGCTTGTCGGAAGCGAACCAATAGTCGGTCGGGCCCAACTTGCCAATGTGGTACGAACGCACATAGCGGCCCAGCATGAAATCCTCTCCATGCATGCCCTTCATCACTTCCATATGGCCCTGTTGCATGACCTCGAGCTCCAGGCGATGGCCCGTGCTCATGCGTATGCGATTGTGTGGCCAATTCTGCAGATCCACAGCTGTCAATGGCAGATCGGCACCAAAGCAGTCCCAATACGCACGCTCATCCGTGTTGGCCATGCCCCAACCAATCAACAGGCCTCCTTTCTCGAATTCAGCCTTTTTGATCTCTTTCGCGGCGTGTGGTTTATTGTGATCGGGAATGCGCATCAACTGTTTGAAGTTTTTGCACGGCGTTTTTCCACCCGTCTCCATGACCGCACTGGGCAGAATGTTGAACACGTAGCCCTCAGGTGTGCAAAACTGGATTTTCGCGACCACCAGCAACGCATTTTGCGGTTCATCAAACTTGAATTTCGGGTTCGGATACTGCAGCACACTCGGGATGTATCCATAGTGACGCATGCAAACCTGCTGTAGCAGCAGATGCATATTGTCGGTTGTGTCAGTCACACGTTCACGACGGGTCACTTGGAAGAAATTGTACGTGCTGACTTTGTCATGTTCCATGTCAAATCCCAAGTAGCCGTGCGTTTCGTACGCATGCTTCAGCATGGGATAGATTTCATCGAATTGTTCACGCGTACCAATGGGAATGATAGCGCGTGGTGTGAATATCGGTCGGCCCATCGCAGCGGTGAACTGGTACGTCGCCTGCGGGAAATTGCGAAAGGCGAAGTTCTTACCCCGATCTTGGAAGAACGAGATAGCGATGCCAGGTACGCCCTTGCTGACGTAATTGCCGATATTTTTGATTTTCGTCCTGTGTATCATTTGTTCGATTTGCTGAATGTGTTCGTTACATTCATCAGCGGACATCGCATTTTCCGTACCAGTCATCAACGGAAACACGTGATCGGCTTTGAACATGTCACATGATTCCTTCGCACGACGCGGTTGTGGCTCGAATTTCATTTTCGGATCACGTTTCTTTCGTTCAGTGCCACTGAGCAATGGACGAAGTGAAACCAGGGGTTGACCTGGCTGATTGAGCAACTGATCCGATCGCGGATGCGCCATGTCGTGCCATGTGTTTGGCAACTGTGTGGTCGCATTGCGTTCAAACATTCCGATAGTTTTGAATTCGAACGGTTCCTCTTGCGGGATGTTTTCATGCTGTTCATCACGCCACTCCTCAAACGGAACCTCCGGAACGTACTTGGTACTGGCTTCCGGTACTGTCTTTGCGTAGTCCGTCATATTGAACGTCGGTGCGAATTCGCCGGTACGATAGTATCCCAGATTTCCTTGCGGAATCGGAACACATTTTCGCAACAAGGCCGCCATAGTGGTTGGGTCTTGTGGTTTTGCTTCGTACCAGTCACGTGACACATGCGGTAGTTCCTCTGCGATCGGCTTTTCTGGTGTCACAGTGACCTCCAGGCTGTCAATACTGATACACACATTGTCAAGCTGCTGGGCATGGCCGGCAGTGACGAGCCTTGTGTGTTCAGCCAGTCTCAATCGTTCGGCGATTGTTGCTGGGGTACCGCGGAATCTGGCTCGCTTGTGGAAAGCTTTAGCCACGGTGATACGCACCTCGCAAGTGGGCTTTTGGCGCCACTCGTCGGTGTCCATGTCACCGTCACCCAGCAACAAATCTTCGTCTGGTTCTGATTCGATGTCGGCCTCAATATCATACTCGTGGTCACCACCGTTCTCCTCATCACCGGATTCGCCGATACCGGTTTCATTCTCGCCCTGTTGTTGCTCGCCGTCATCATCCTGTAGCACTGGCGGCGGTGGCGGTGGGTTCAACAAATGACCCAACACATTATCTTCGGCCATTTTCGGATTGATAGCTGATCAATTTGCGATAATCGAGCGAAATTACAAGTAATTTGCTGAATAATGCAATGATCTGCAATGCATGTCAGCAACATTTGATACCACATCGACGTAAGTGTGGTTTTCACCGAAGTACGCAGTCGCAGCAGCTAGGCAGACGAAAGGGCTCGCATCTACGTCTATACATAAACCCCGAAAAAGAACAAATGCGTGCAAAAATGACAGAGGGCAAAGCAAGCAAGCATGCGTAATATGGAAAGGTGTGAAGTTAAAAGGCACACAAATAAATGTTAGGGATGCAAGAATGGAAGCGGATAGAAAGTACTAGCACAATAAGCAATAAAGGGTAAATGCAGACGTTTCGAACCGCCCACATCATTTTATAGCCCATCGCTAGTCACCACTCTTTCGCACCAGAACCATAGCTCGTTTCCCCGCCAGTTAACATTCACTGTTCACCAGAGTTGGGATCCCGTTGGTGAACAACAGTGTAGCATCGGCCACTACACAACCGGTTGGTGCACCTTATAATGCTGTATCATAATGCGGTGAAGGCGGCGGCGAAAACATTTGATACCAGTCATTATATCGTTTCGGGACATCGATAAATTTAAGCGTATCGGACGCTGAGCAATAGGCATTATGTACCTATGCATAAAATAAAATTAATGCGTATCGGACGCAAAACGGTTAGGCATCGGACGCCTAATAAAAACGGTCAGGCTTCGGCCGCCTGTTACAACGTAAATACAGTCCCATCGGTACGTTGCATGTGCTGCTTCCCAAACATCGTCGAACGCATTGAAACATCATTTTACGGCAGCATGACATTACACATGGGCAATATCATTTTCGGATCACGATATACACAGACATCGGCATCTCTCGGCAAGCCTCAAACGCATAAAACATGACGATCACATAACACGTAATACATATGAGTAAAACGGGTTAATAACGATGATAAAATAAATATGTACAATTACGCTCGGCCAACATCATTAAAATTCGCTCGGTTCAGTCGCGCGCAAATGACAGCGTTTATCTGCGCGGCGACTGCGTTTGTTCAGTATCTTCATTCCGAACTTCTCCGGGTCGAGCACGTTAGCGACGGTATGACCGTCCCAACCGCGGTCATTGTCCATTTCATCGTATTGCACCTCACCGTAGGTATCGGTTATTGCCCGCACCAGACGTGTGATATACTCGGATACATCACAGTAATTCTTTCGGGCAGCCTCATCGAGTACCGAGTTCAGTTTCAGTCGCAATCGCTTGAGAAAGCGGTCATTGGACTGATGTTTCACGACTTCAGCCTCGGCGTCACGCACACAATCGACAGCCTGAGACTTACTGAACGATGACGGCTGTTGTTCATGGACAACAGTCGATTGCTTGTCACGTGACTTTGTGGTTGTCACTTTTTCGGTTTCGGTTCGCGGCTTCATTTTTCGTTTGTCGTCCATCATGCCACGTTTGCCGCGAGTGGCAACTTTCTGTTTGAGTTTTTCATGTTTCTCGCAATCAAACTCGTTTGTAATTGTCACACGTTTGATTGACGCCTTTGCCGGACTTTTTGAGTTCCGTTGGCCAATGGTCTTCAATTTTCGCGCACGTCCATGAGCAACAAGCCCACACTGACATGGCTCCTCGTACGGACACGTGACACAAAACTCGTAGTCCTGATCGGAATCGGACAGTTGTGTCTCAATGTGCACGTGCTTTCCAGTGCCAATCGGCCGTTGTGCTGCGGGCGCCACATTATTTGCGTTGGTCTCAGAAGTGGACGTCTGCGGAAACGTCACTTCTTGTTTCACTTGACGTTTCGGGCACTGATTAGACATGTGGCTCGGGTCACCACAAATGAAACACGCTCGCGGACCATTGAATGCACCGTTTTGTCGTTGGAATCGATTGTTCACCACCATACCACGCTGCGAACCTGCAGTCAACTGCAATGGATATTGCTGCTGCTGCTGTGGTGGTGGGAACTGTTGTTGCGCCTCATGACCATATGGACAGTCATAGGATCGATGACCCGTTTGCTTGCACGAAAAGCACGTGTGACCACCATCGGGTACAGGTCCACGTCCGCCACGTTGTTGTTGTTGCCATGCATTACCACGGAAGCTGCCTCGTGGTTGAAATGCATCTCGACCGGACCGAAAGTTCTGGTCAACACCGCTATTGTTGAAACGGTTATTGAACGGACGTGAATATCCGCGACCATAGCCTCCGCCTCGTGACTGTTGTTGCCACTGGGGCTGCGTTTCGACTTGCTGATGCTGTTGGTTAGCATTGTGACTTTGCATGGCTTTGGTTGGATTCAGTGTTTTGTAATCCCAAGTCACACCAATGCTTTCCTGTGCCATGATGAAAGCACGCAAGCACGACACCATCTCGGTCACACTTTCCGTGTTGATACGGTTCTGTGCCAAGTGGGAACGGAACAGCTGCGGCAAGCCTTGTCGGAACATCATTGCAGAGTGCAACGCGAATTGGCTTGATGTTGAACGCGGGAAAAGCTTTGCTGCAAACGTGTTTGACCGCTGCAGATAGCTATCAATCGTGTCACGTCCGGCAATCCATTCAAACTGCGACATTTGCAAATCGACCGTGTATGAGTGCGTATCTGCACCAAACGCTTGACTCAGCTCGTGCACGGCCTTGCGATAATGAAATCGGCTCGGGCCCATGTTGTGCCAGATGTTGCGCGGTTCTTGTGCCAACAATGAGTAAAGCACAAACGCAGCTTCTTCATTCGTGACTGCACCAACATGACCACACAGTTCACGACACTGTCGTTCGAACGCAGTGAAGTGCAATCGTGTTTCATTGCCCATGTAAATCGGGTATGCACCAGTCTTTCGGTACACGCCAATGCTTTTCGTCAGCTCAGTTCTGCGTGCAACAGACAGTGCCCAATCGGTTTTGCCACTGGTCTCAATTCGGATGCGTTCAGTGGTGACAAGGTCACACACACTTGGCTCGAACAAGTCACCATCATTCGTCTCGGTCCAGACAGGAACCACGTGGTCACGTGACCTGCTGTTGTTGTTTGGTGGTGGCGGTGGTGGTTGTTGTGTGTTATTGAGTTGTGAGCCACCACCGACTTGAATCGGACCGTTCGCACCCATCAAAGTCTGAGCGCCTTGTGGTAGCGAAGCGGGATTGACGTAATTTGCCGTTTGCGGTGGTACTGTGCCGCCAAAAGAAGCGGTATGCATCAGCACTGGGTGACCGTGTCGCCCAAGACACACATTGCACAAACAAGGACTGCGGTCGGGTATGTACCATGTAGTACCAGGCACTGAGCCCTGTACCTGTATGCCCGTGCAACCTTGATTCGGCGTAGAAGTCAACAATGGACCGGTAGGTGCCGGCACAGTATTTGTCGATGGATTGCCGTTAGGCTGCGAACCGGTATTGCGACCTGCCTGCATGGACGCACTTGGCTGGTTCGGATTAATTGTGGTTCGATATTGGCTGCGTTGTTGACTCTGCACCACAGATACAGGCGTCTGTATAATTGGTTGCACGTTTGACGTGACAACAGGCGGTGGCTGTGTTTGCTGCTGTGTACACATGCTTTGCGACACAACACTTTCAGCTTGCTGTGCGTGCGCTTGCATAGACGTCACTGGTTGTTGTTGTTCTTCGTCATCAGTCTGTGCCTGATTGTCAGGTTGACTGGTATTTGCGGCTGCATGTTCATACTGCGCGTTTTCCAACGCGTGCTGTTGTCTGCACACGTATTGCCGCTCGAAATCACCCACAATTTTCGCAAACGCAAACTGGCTCATCTCGACTTCGGGCAGCTCGATTGCTTTGTACCAGTCACACATGTCCATTTGGTGCAGTACCCAATCTGACATGTCTGTGTAGTCGATTTCAGGATTCAGACGCACCAGAAATCGTTGCAGCTGACGAACTTGCACAGGTGCGCGATCAAACCACTCATTGACATCGAGGCTGATGTAGCCATTCACAAGCGGTCGGATAATCAAGCGCGGGCCGGGGCCTGACGCGCTGGCACCTGGGATCGGACCCGGAACCGGGATGGCAATATATTGCATATCGTCATCCGGACCATAAAGTGTGGAAACATCATCGGGTCTGGTCACAATAGGCACTTGTGGCTCGTTGTTTTGTTCAATCAACTCCATATCGATGGGTTGTCGGTCCGAAACATCAGCACCAAATGGCTGGCCCTCAGCCAAATGCCCATCATTCAGTCGGTCACCCTCAGATGGACCGGGTGCATTGTCCAAGTCAGCGTCTGTGATCGCATGCACTTCAATTTCGGGTGTTCGGAACGTAACAACCGGCTGGGGTTGACCAGGCGGCATAACTGTTTGCACTTGTTGTTGGTTGGCCCCACTAGTGCTGGCAACATTATTTTGCAAACCCACTTGCGCGGGATGCTCGTCATAGGTAGCCAGATTTTTGTGCAACCGAGCAACATTTCGATCACTAGCAGCGGCAGCCTGTATTTGCAGCTGATTTTCATCCAACATGGGGTTTGACCGTGTGGAACGCTGCCAAAATCGACTGATAATACCGTCCCCTGTTGCAGCACCTCGTCGTCGTGGTTCACGCTGCACATTCAATGTATTCGACGCCGGCTCGGTTGGTGGGCGCTCACCATGTGGCTGCAGCCCGCTCACATCAGGTTGTTGAGCGTTGTTCGACATTGTGTTTTGCTTTATTTTACCAAAATTTTACAAAACCAAATTATAAACGGACGAAACAGCGACTTTTATTTGCAGGAACGTCGGCCAAACACGCACAATGGCTCGTCTCGTCTCACTGAACAGCAGGGACAAGAACAAGACAACGGCAACAGCGAAAAATAAAAGTCCACAGACAAGGTTAGATTGTCTGCCTCGAAAATAGACACCGTTTTATTCGTTCGTTCTCGTTTTCTTTTATTCACACACACAACATGGGTGTAAGTGAAATAGAATACAAATTTGGCGATATTTAGTTCGCCGCGATTGATATTTTGTGATGAACGGCACGTCAACGAACGAAGCACAATATCAATTTATCGTTTCAGCCACAGCACGCTATGAGCGGCTCGGCTACAGGTATAGTTCACGTTCGGTGTCGAATTTTCAACACAATTGTTCGCTTGTTTGCCCTCAGCAGTCGTTCAGAGACTCTGAGCCCGATGGCAACAAAATGAATCGCAAGTTCAATTTGATCGGACAGCGGCAACTTCAGTTTTCAAGCCAATTTTCGGTTGCGGTAGAAGCAGCCGGTCGTCGTTTGGCTGGAAAAACTATGTCCGAAATTTTTTGAGAAATTTGGCCAGGGGTTCCCCGGCCCAAGCGTTTTCTGGGTTGGCGAAGTGCTCAGGGTGCACTCCAAACCACAACAGCACAACCAAAAGTCATCCAAGAAGCTAAATCTCGTAAAATGCACAGGTCATCAGAAGGTTTTGACTCTCCCTGACGGCCCTTCTGTTCGAACGGAAATTTATGGAGTTTTCGTGCGGCCCGGTCACTTGTTAGGGGTTCGCCCCGCCTTTTGAGCAAGTACAAACCCGGTCCGAGATCCCTTTTGCTACACTATACTCCAAACACGACGATTGACCGTAAAGTCCTCGGTCTCGAAAGGTCGGTAGAAGACCTTTTTAGTGGATAAATTTACTGGGAAAGTGCCCCCTGTGACTGCACACAAACGAGACGTCGCTACTATAAGGACAAACAAACTCTCGACTCGATTCGCTCAACTCACTCTCGATTCAATCACCCCCAATGTCGGCCCGGATTTTTCGAACACGCACAATCACCAAATTCGGGCGTCGATTCGATCGTTTTACCGCCCGCTTTGTCGAAGCTCACCAACACGCACTCGAACGAAACGAAAACCTCAATAAAACCAAACTTTTAACCACGGAAACAACAAAAAATGAATGAAAAATGCCCAAAACGCTCCCCCCAAAACTATTGCGTCAACCAAATGTCCGTTTCGGTCGAAGGTTGCACGTGCAGGCAATAGCAGATCACGTCGGGCTCACCAGATGAGATCCTGCGAGCCCAACAGGTATCTACTAGTGCTTGCAGAACCGGAATCGTCAACCGAGCCAAATCAGTCAATGCCAATGTTCGGAAATGCTCGTTTCGTGCGTGTTTCGGGATTCGGGAATGAAATGTTCGTTCGTTCACTCGCTCGTCAATCAGCCGACTCGCTCGTTCACAATATAGGTTTTATAATAACAAAAGGGAATAACCAAAACAATAGGAAGCGCACTCTCGCGCACACGGGGCACACACGTATTCCGATAACAAACACAAACGTAACCGGCCGAGATTCAGAGATTCAACAGAATTACAGTAACCCGTTCTCTTACATTGGAAAAGCCAGACGGGTGAAGAGAGATTTGGAATGGTTAAGGATGATACACAAACAGGGGTCACCAGAAAGGGAATAATAATGCTAAACAAAAGGTAAACAAGGCACAAATGGTAACAATAACAACAGCTTTACGAGAAATACACCCTAACCTAACCTAAAAACCCCCTAAACAGTACTAAACTATGGGAATAATCACTGTCACGGGACTACAATATCACGACAAGTAAAAGTTATGATGAAAAGAAGTGAACAGTACCAGGCTTCAAATTCCTCGCGTTGTTTCGGTTTCATGTTCTCCGGATCATAGTAGTGCATGGCAGGTAGTGGACCCTCGTAGTTCCAATTGGCCGACACATTGAATCGATGTGGAAATATGCCCTTGGCACCGGGGAATCCCATGGCTTTGGGCAGCGCCGACAGTGGCTGGAAAATTGTGAGTTGAACACTGAACAGTACACCAAACATAGAAAACTCGTACCATGGGCAGATAGTTGAGGGAGTCGAGCACACTGATGTTCAGTTGCGGCACTTTGATCTGAATAATAACTGTGCTTGTAATAGTTTAAGGATTTCAAATTCGTATACCATACCTTGAACAGCTCCAGTCCTTTGGTCACCAATTCCGGTTTCAGACCAGCCTTGTGCAGGTACTGAAGCAGAAACTGTCCATCGAAGCCTCGCATGTTGTGAGCCATCAGCACACAGCCGCGATTCGTTTTCGAGAATGCCCATCGACAAAACTCGTCCAGCGCGCGATTACCTGAGATATCTTTTTAATACTTTAATGTTACTAACAAAGGAAGACACGGTTGAACCTTTAAATTCCTTGCGATCAACACGACAGTGCCGACAGAACAAATCCGACTCGAAACATTCGCCGCAACACTTGCGTGCGCAGACAGCATTGGGCGCCATGCGACACACGTCACCGTTGTCGTCTTGGCCGATCACCTGCATTATTTTTTTTAGTTAAGCACAGTTCTCCAATCAAAAAAGGTGAAAAAACAAACCGTCTCAGATGTGGTTTCAAAGTCGAAATAGATGAATGATTGTTGTTGTTGTTGCACAGCCTCATTATCGGGCACTTGCATGAAGCAGGTGTGCGCGTCAGGCGTCACGAAGACTTTGCAAAATCGACATTTGACCTGACCGCACTTGTGCTCGCCCTTGTTCTTGTAGATGTTATCGCCGCACTCGGTGCATCGTTTGACCTGCTGGCATGTGCAGGACATTTTGCGTTTCTGTGGCTCGTTGTTAACGCGTTGTTGTGTGATCGGCTTGACGCGCTAAAGAAGGCACGAATTGACATTCTTGTTCACAAAAATTAGCAAACGCATGACAACCTTGTGATTGGTGAAGCAGATGTGACTGACGAATGTTCGATGACAGTCATTGCACGTGAATGGTCTGCCGGGCACGCAGCTTGGCACTTCGAAACAACCACCGCACCTCTGACCGCATCGTGCATGTGTCTGCTTGTGCTGATATGCCACACAGCACTCGTCACACCTGTGTATTTTGAAAAAATCGGTTCCTGGTGGACTTTGTTTCAAACACTCGAAAAAATAAAGCATACCAGTAGGATTTGTTGTAGAACTGTGGCAGCGACGTGATCACGCTGAAATGATTGTTGTGAAGCACGATATTGAGCATTGGCGCCGCTGCATCGTCCATGTCGCCGCATCGTTTGATGATATTGCCGTGACTGATGGTGGAGAACACGCGTACACGATAACGACCGAGGGCGGCACATAGCGCGTCCATCTGTTCGACACCCATGGGACCTTGATGGTTGGTGAGACCGGCATTCTGCAAAAATTGAGATCAGACATTATCGTGAGATCTCTTATTTTTAAAGGTTCCAAATAATCTAATCTGCGATTGCTGCAGGGCTCGATCCCGGTGCCTAGGATCGATAGCCAGCGGTGAAACCACTGAGCTACGAAGGCCCCGACGCATAGAAATCAAAAGTTAAACTTAAACAAAAAAAAATTGAGATCACGGGTTTGAGATCTCTTAATTTTATTGCCTTTTCCAAATAATATCAGGACCAATTGCGGGGGCTCGATCCCAGTGCCTTAGGATCGATAGCCAGCGGAGAAACCACTGAGCTACTAAGGCCCCGGAGAACATTCGCACAAAAGTCGTAAATATACCTCAACCAGTTCCTTCGCCAGCTCTTTCTGCCTTGTGTTGCGATGCTCATCGCCTTTGCGCACACTGTCCCATTCGCGTTTCTGTTCAGGTGTGCCATTCCTGTGGTAGCGTGATTTGGCTGTTACGAGTGCACGAGGGAGACAGAGGGTGTCCTTGTTCACAATCCAATACACACCGTGTCCAACTGAAATTACATTTTATTCCGTGATAAAAATACCGACAACAATAACGCATGTAATCACTAACGCGTCATCTCTTCTTCCATATTTCCACGTGCGTGTTTGCCTTTGCCGGATCCGGTTGGTGGTTTCACGATGGTGACTTGCCATGACATTCGGCTATCAAGTCCGAAGCCAACGTTCGATTGCAGCACCTGTAGTGTTTGTTGTTTACCACTTGTGAAACAGTGCATAAAATACAATGAATACAAAGAAATAATGAACCTGTTCGATGTGTCGTGAAATGGTTTCAGCGTCCAATTCAGCTCGCTTTCGGAACGGCACCAGAATGGGCTTGTCCAGTTCGGGATGTCGAATGCTGAGGCCGACTCGATCGTGTGGTTCAGCGCCGTCAAATGCTTGATCGATCACCTGACCCAGCGCCTTGCGAGCAAACTCTTGCGCGTCGACCGCATGTTCGAGGTTTTCGAATTGCACATCGAAGGCTCGACCGGTTGTTGTCAGACGACGCACGTGTTGTTCGTACGTTGGTGTGACGCGAATGACTGCAAAAGCATTAACTCTAGAATAGTTTATGTTTTTTCTTAACTATTCTAAAGTTAGTGCCTACTAAAAAAGTAAAGCCCCGAGTGGGATTCGAACCCACACACCCACAGTCTCTTTAGTGCCGTGATACGGTGCGCCTTAGACCCCTAGTCTATCGAGGCTTACAGAAATAAAGTCATAAAAATGATTTACATACTTGGCTGCTGAGTTCCACCGCCTTGTTGATTCGCGCCATTCTGTTGAGTACCACGACCGCGTCTAGCAAGAACGTCGGGTGGCGTCTCGGGCACAACGTCGTCTGATTGGGTGCTGCTTTGTGATGAGCGTTGCGGCGTGGTTGGTGTACCATGTGGTGTGGTGAGTGTGTCGTGCTGTGATGTGCTGTGTGTGTTGTGTGTGTCATGTTGTGTGGTGTGTGTGTCGTGCTGTGTGGTGTGTGTGTCCTGCTGTGTGTTGTGGCCCTGAAGAGGGCCGTTGGGTTTGGGTAAGTGGTCGGAGCCGGACTCACGACCGATGGTGCCGCCGGCAGCGTCTTCTGGTGCGGAGCAGCCTGCTGGACCGGACGGGATTGGATCTGCAGTAAGAACAAATTTAAAACAAGGGTTGTAAATGAGAAAGCACAATAACCTTTGGATGTGGATGGACTTGGATCGTCGCAGCCAGGATTGGGATCGACTGAACTGGACGGCGGAGGGTCGGCACTGGTGGATGGAACGTCGCCTGACTCGCCCCCGACTTGCACCTCTGTAATTCCACGTGGTTTCACGCGGAAATATTACTGAACCCTAAATTTTAAACGACGTGCCTGGTTCGCTGAGATGGTAGGTGACGAACTCCAACACCCACTCATCGATCGGACGCTCGGGATGGAACGGATCGAGCTGGACGAGACGGTTGTAGATCGCCTGTCGGAGCGGGGGGTCGTTGATCCAGACGAACCAGCGTGATATGAGATCGAGAATTTCAGCATAAGTGGCCGAAGCCACGTCTGCGACAGAAGCCATGACAGCAGAATTGCAGCGGTGAATGATAACGGCTGAATTTGCTGAAAGTAACTTTTTTGGTGTTTCTTGTACCCGTGCGTCTGCAAACTGAATTGGCCCTCTTCAGGGTGTCACTTAAATAGAACTCATCTGTGATGTGATTGGCTGGGGTTTGGAATGGATTTGGGTTACGATATTTTGGCGGGAAATTTGAATTTTATTTTGATATATAACCTCTCATCTTTACGAAAAAAATCATTATCTCTTCAATGTGCCTTAGAGAAAAAATGTCTGCCTTGGACGAAATGCTTTTTGAACTGGTGGCTGACCCCCTCAACAGTCATATTTGGCTCAATATTGATGCCTACTGCCCCGGCTGCAAACTTGACCCCGAACTTCTCGATGTCTTTGTGCCCAACCATTTGTGCGGTCGCAACGCCGGCGCCTTCGTGTGCGAATGCATGGGCGACATTGCCGAGAACCTGAGTGCTCAATTTTTGGACGACACTTGGAAGGAGTTTTGTCACAAGGTTAACAGCATTTTCCTTACTCTTACACCTTTACAACTCTCTATCCTACAGGCCTATGAATCCGACATCAGCCGTCGTGAGCTCATGGAATGGTTCGCTGAATTCGATGGTTTGAAGAACTACCTTGTGATGAAAAAGGATGATTTGAGCATCTACATGTCGCTCAAGTTCCCTGGTCCTGTTGGTTTCCCCTGTGACATGCAATAAAAGTTGCGATTTGACTTGATTTTGAAACACTATAATGAACCCAAATATTTTCCAAAAAACATGCATTGCGCCATAATATACTATCTTATTTTGCTTATTCTGACAGACCTTGCATTAAACTGTGTAAGTCGAGTCTAACTCATTCCATTAACTTGCTACACCTTATTTCTGATAAAATGAATTTCGAGACACCCTGTACCAACAACCCTGTAGTGTTACGGTACGTTGCAATAACTTTGGATCCTAAATACATTCCATGCACTAGCTTTGTTATACCGCGCTTAATTCTGCTAAAACGAATTTTGACACACCCTGTAGTAGCAACCCTGTAGGGTTACGGTAGTTTTTGAAACTGACATGTCATACTTCCTCAACTATCGTGACTCTCTACATTGAAAGAAAATTCAATTCTCGTTTGGACCCTCGTTCCTATTTCCGTACAGGGAACACCCCATTCACGGTCCCTATCGTCAGCTGGCCTGGCAGCCCTGCCCCCCCAAAAGGGGGCAGGCAAACCCCGACCACACCCCTAACCCCCAAAACAACCCCAAATACAACCAAAAAATAAGTCCGCACAACCAGGCAGACCAAAACAGTTACCCAAAGTAGTTGGGTAAAATCCGCCCACGCAAACACCAACCTGGTTAGTCATTCATGGGTGAAACATCAGCATTTCCATTTGACGAAAAGTTTCGAAGTTTGCATAGCGTGTATAGGGAATCGCTGTATTTTGAAGCTGTAACAAGGTGTTGGTTCAAGATAATAATAATTGAAACATCAGCATAAATGACGCAAAATAAACAACGCAAAATAAATGACGCATGATAAATGACGCACGAAAATACGATGTCAACAGCGCGCAAACAACAACCTACACTGTGGTCTGTTTGAAGGGGGCAGTGACACCGTGTCCTACCGTAACCGGGCTACCGTAACCCAGCTACCGTAACCCACCATACCACGCCCACAGCAGAGCCACAACCATCACACGTCCAATGTTGCCTTGCCCCCAATTCTCCCCCACTTGCCCCCAATTCTCACACATTTTGCAGGGGGCAGTGTGATACGGTAATACCCAGCTTAGGCTTACGCCTAAACACCACACTATAGGCTGACACAACCACAGAAGCAAAATGGAACATTTTTTCCTTTGCCCCCAATTCTCCCCCACTTGCCCCCAATTCTCGCTCCTTGCCCCCAATTCTCCCCCAACAGCCGGTGAAACATCAAGTAGGCCTTAGGCTTACGCCTAACCATCACACTAGAGTCCGACAAACACGTTGCCCCCAATTTTACCCCATTTTCCCTTTGCCCCCAATTCTCGCTCCTGGCGACCTTGCCCCCAATTCTCACTACATACAATTCCCGGGCCAATGGCCAAGTTGGGAGAGTTAAAGGAATCCTGACCAAGGCCCTTTCGTTCTACTGCGGTACTCGAATGGACCAATGGCACCTTGCAGTTCCATATGTCCTGTTCGCCTACAGGACCTCCATCCATTAAACCACAAAATTCACTCCATATAAGTTGTTGTTCGGGCGTGAGTGTCGGTTGCCCGTGGAGGCGGCTTTCCGATTCGAGCAAAGTGTTTACGTTGTCGATCCTGAATCTTATGTCGAACGTTTGGCATCCGAATTGACACAGGCATGGCGTTTGGCAGCCATGTATTGGCAACAATCCCAACAGAAAGCACTAGAAAGATCCCAAAAAAGAGGTGACCGGTCCTATATTGAAAGTAGGCGACATCGTATATCTTAAGAATCCAGTAGTCGCTCCCGGCACGTTCCCCAAAATGAATCCGAGATACACAGGTCCGTATCCGGTTTACAGAGTCAAGATGCCAAATGTCCAGATCCGACATGGTGATGGCACTTTCCGCACCGCCCTTTACAATCAGTTAAAAACTGTGCCCTCACGTTTCCAGCGGCAGACAGCTCCTCATTCACAGACAATGCAACCAACGCTCGATTACAAGCTACGCCCACGTGAACGGGGAGAGACCCCCCCAAACTACCCCTCCTACTCCTCTCTTGTCTCCAACAAAAAAAACTACACACAAACAAACCCAAACACAAAAAAGAAACCACACACCACCCCCCCCCCCCCCCCTAAAAAAAAAAAAAAAAAAAAAAAAAAACCCCCCCAAAAAAAAAATACTTCCTCCCCCCTCGCCGCGCGCGCCGCGCCGCACCTCCCCAAAATAAAAAAAAAAAAAGAAGGAAAAATAGAACAAAATATACGAGACAACCCCTCCAAAGAAGAAGAAGCAGTAGTAAGTATGACTTATAGGCCCCATCCTTAAGCACGTGCTTTCTGCGAGCAAATTGTACAAAACCAGAAAAACGGCTTATCACTTTGCCGGACATCATGTCCGTCCACACCCGGTCTTGCAATTATGCTTCTTCCTCTTATTGAGTCGATGCAATAAACTAACCATTTTTGAAATCAAATTTTGAGAGGTGCCGCCATAGATCCTGAAAGAGGGTGAGCGCTGCCGGATCATTCAATGCAATTGGTCGGATAAAGGTTATTTTTGAAATGTGCACATTTTGTCAATCATACCTGCAGTCCACATGGCTCGCCGCAATGCCAGATCGTTAACATTTTTGAAATCAGCGTCAAATTCTGATAATAAAAGATGTGCCATATGCACTGGCCGCGGGGGGGGGGGGGACGGAGCGCGCCGCAAGGCGGCACGCTCCCCCATTGCGGGCTGGTGGTATGGAAATTACTAAATCTAAAAAAAATGAAAAGTGACAATAATGAAATCCGGACCCAATCCGAAGGTTTATATAGACTGTGAATTTGTGAAAAATCGCAAAAACTTTACACGAACATGTCAAAAATCTTTAGTACAAGTTAATGAATGAACACTAGACGCATGGGCACCGATTACCACTGATTGTTATCACCACCACCATGCATTCACTGTAATAAGATGGCAGGTGATAAACACAACAATGATCTACATGAAATGTATGGTGTTTTTTGCGCTCGTATTAAAAGTGCGACGTTACTGGCACTAAAACATAACTGGATCGAGTCTGTGCCTTTACAATATTACACAGCGCAATAATCCGCATGTACACCATAATAATACCCGTTGCATTATGTTCGTGCGACATGGCATCCAGATTACGTGATTAAAAACGAATCGACAACATCACCACAGATGTGCGCGTCCGGGCAATTAAATGGGGCACGACCTATGACAAATGTCTGGTGTTTTTGCCCCTCATGTGAAAATAATCCCACCAGATTCATGACGGACAGATACAAAGTTGTTCATGTTTTTGTGGTCACGCCAAAAATAGAGCACCGTATTGGGCGCACTTAACGATCATTTTATTACGACAATGTAAATAACTGTCTTTCCTTATATGTGTGTGTATCATGTATTCATTGTAATAAGATGGCAGGCAATAAACACAACAATGATCTACATGAAATGTATGGTGTTTTTTTTGCACTCGTATTAAAAGTGCGACGTTACTGGCACTAAAACACAACGACAAGGATCGAATCTGTGCCTTTACAATGTTACACAGCGCAATATTCCGCATGTACACCATAATAATACCCGTTGCATTATGTTGGTGCGACATGGCATCCAGATTACGTGATTAAAAAAGAATCGACAACATCACCACAGATGTGCGCGTCCAGGCACGACCTATGACAAATGTCTGGTGTTTTTGCCCCTCATGTGAAAGGTGCGAAAATAATCACACTAAAACATGACGTATAAACGGACAGATGCAAAGTTGTTCATGGGTTTGTGGTCACGCCAAAAATAGAGCACCGTATTGGGCGCACTTAACGATCATTTTATTACGACAATGTAAATGACTGTCTTTCCTTATATGTGTGTGTATATCCATGTACAAGATATAAGGTGTGCGGCAATCTAGATAACCTATATTTAAGAAAAAATACGGTCGCACCGTCCCGCATGTCCCCATTAAAAAGTGTAACTAGTACTCATGACATGCACACGTTGCACCATATATTACATGGCCTTCTGCGTGCCTAATTTGTATTATGGTTATGGGTAAAGTAATATCTAGACTTGTCCAACAATTTTCTTTCAGCTTCAGTTAAGATTTTTGGTAGTTTTTGCTGAACATCTGCTGTACACAGAAATTTTCGGCATGGTATATATATCAGCCCCTTTCATACGGAATTCATTTCTATATTTTTTAAATTTATATTTCGACTCCCCAATTTGTACGTCATTTATTTATTATACTTCCCAATACTATAGATAACAAACAACCAAACCACCAAAAATTTTGTCATCATTTTTTAAATATCAGTTCCTATCCTACAACACACAAGGTTGAAATTTTTGTGCTGGTGAGAGTAATTTTCCCGGAGAGTTATATAAAATATTATTGATTCAATTATTCACGATTGCACATTTCACTGGCCCATGATCAAACGCATAATGCACGGCATGACAGCGGCATGTGCGCTTGTTGGTGGGCCGGTGCGCCGAAAACTGTTACCGTAAGTATTGCCTCCATTTATTTTCGTGTTTGGTGTTGGGGTTTGCAACTAGCTGCTGGGAGTGTAATAGATTGAGAAAAAGATCATAGTCTATCGGCTTTTCTCTAGCTTCCTTGTGCATGAAAGCTAAATGAACGCTAATGTGCGACCCTTTCGTCCCGTGCGAGTCATACACCAAGTAACCGTCATTGTCAAGCATCCCTTTGTCATTAAGGTGCTTTATTATTTCCTGTTTGGCGTTTTCGTTGCTTGGCTTTCCAAGTCTATGCGCATGCATTTTAACGTGGACCATATGTGAGGCCTGATTCTGATCCAGTGAGTTTGAATCAGGCGAGATTTTCGAGCTGTCGGTGTTTTATTAGACGTGAGCGGTTGTAGCATGCGCTCAAGTTTATGTCTGCCTGGTTTTAAAACAAAATTTGTCTCAAGTCATTACAAGGTTAAAACAGGACCAACCTTGAGTACACTCCGAGCAGTTGATTAATAGTTCGGCAATTGCGTTTGAAAATGATCTGGATTTACTCTTCTTCAGTACAGCATTACGAACAGTAGCTGACGTCTTGGGTTGAGCGATATAATGAATGGTAGGTAAATTTGTTTTGACAAAGTCAGATATATTATCCATCTTAACGGTCACAATATTTTTAGGTAACTTAATTTATAGTCTGCCTCACTGAAGTGTTTCTTCAAATGTGAAATAGTATCCCTGAGTATGCGGAAGCAAAGAGTTGATGGTCACCTGCTCGTCTTCGCGCTGGGAATAAAACTTTATGACGAGGAAGTTTCCTTTCCCGTCATACATATGGGCTCTAAAAGGCATCATGACCTTATGTTTTTCCCCGCTGAAGAACTGGTTAGCTATGTAATTAGCTGTGGATAATTGCCTCCTATCAAGGCCAATGCACAAAATACCAGTATTTTTCAGCAGTGTGGACATGCTTTGCTTGCTTGTCGAACTGGATTGGAACAAGTTCTGTGTGATCAGGATTGGAACAATTCCAGAGTGGTGGGAATGAATGCTCCACAGTTTTCCCAACGAATCTTTCTTCAACGCTTCTGAAGATACGTCATCAAACACGCAGACGGACATTGAACCGTCGGTTGGTTTTTTACTTTCGAGTATGGACATCATATCGTCGGGGTAACCTTGTATAAAGTAAGACTGGGAAAATTTTTGCTTCAGTGCATCAAATAATTCGTGGTCAGCGGCGCGTTCGCCGTAGACCCAAATTAGTGACCCAATTCGGCAATCAAAGCACTGTTCGGCATTTAACAGCAACTGCTTCACTAAAATAGTTTTACCAAAGTTGCTGGCAGCTGATACAATTATGCTGTTTGGAAGAGTGATTTTTTGTGCATACATTATGATCTGATGGGTCAAAATTTATTTACTGCAATTAAATACCATAGATAAGTCGCTTATCATCATCAACCCATTTCAGGATCAGGGATGAAAGTCCCATTTGGTCCGATCGAAAATTTTGCTCTATAGATGGCCCAAACGAGCACGTTTAAATTCGTCGCCCTCTGCACTTCTTTTGAAAACGTAGCAGTTAGCGTTGTAGCACCGCGATCTCGTTGTCGCTTGTCATAAAGCGTTGAAGTTAAATTTGGGACCAACTCAAAAGCAAAGTAGGTATAATCAGAGTCATAATTGTCAATGTCAATGACAGCTTTTGTCTTCAGATACTGGTACATGCCATTGTAGGCTTCGCTCCATCGTCTCTTTGTGAAATCCGTCTCATAGCCAGATAAAGTTGGCAAATGTCTATCGTTGGCTTTCAGCAAACAGTTAGTGACTGCAAAATTTTTGAATCTAAGCATATTTTTTGTCCAATCGCCGTCGTACGCATTTGCGTCGCAGAAGCCGACGACCATGCGGTCAGGCAATAGACCACTTGTGACAGTTTGAGGACCGAAGTGTAACAAGTTCTTATTGTGGAGAAACGAAAACATTTTATGTTTTGTATAGTTATATCGGATGGTTTGCGGAAGATTAAATTTCAGCCGAAAACGGGGAACTCGCAGCGATGCTTCCTTAATGACCACTTTGAACACAGCTGCGGTCTCGTTCTTCTCTTTTGGTAATTCAGCCATTAGGCTCAGCTCAGATTTTGCTGGAAAGAGCTTCACTTGAATGGTCACGCTGTCAGGAATTGGCACCCGCACATCGAGTATATCGGACCACAGCTTCCCAGTGAGCTCCAAGTCTCGGTCCATTGTGCTCAGCATCGCTCTCGTGTATCCACCTGGGTTGACCTCATTGCTTTTTACCAACAGCTCCATAGCTCCAGGTGTGTCGGGCATGAACAAGGCTGATTTTAAAGTGGTTTGTTTCTCTCGTTCTGTTGTGAAATGAAGTGCCTTCAAATACGACAAGCGCCCATATTCCCGCCCTGTTGATTCAACACATGTACCGTTGAAATGTACCAAGAGTTCACTGAATATGGAATTTAACGCATTTGTGGTTAGGGAGCAGTTGTCCGTAGTGTTTACATTTGTCCATTCACTTTCTCCAGTTTTACGCTTCTGAATCCTTAATTTCAAATTCAACATGATGTTCCGAGCGTCGACCGCATGCTTAGCAGCTGGATGAATGGTGAAAACCAGCGGATTGGAGCTTTCGCTATCGGTTGGAAGTAGGCTATCGGGGCGTATCACGTCGTATGTAATTTCGTCAACAAACTTTTGCCGGAACTCCTCGTCATCGACAGTTGTCTCCAACGCACTGGCGGTGAGAAGACGTTTCTGTCCACTGGTTGGTAAAATTCCAACTTTTCGCTTTCTACTTTCCATGTTGGACAAATGAAGATGGTGAAATATGAACAATCATAAATAAATGATTAGATTTTGACATTACAGGACTGCCATCTGAGTTATATAGTTGAAACGAAATCCTTGAGGTACGAAACCCGTACATCCGATGATACTCTGGATGTGTAGGATACCACTTGATAGTGGACTGGAAATCAGCACCGGGGATGTGAATAAAGTTTGTAACAGCAATCAATCGTCCCTGATGTTTGTAATTGGGCACAATTTGGTCGCATTTCATGTAGTACAGTTTCGAAGGGTTGCGAGCATTATTAACGTCAAAGAGAGTTGGGTCTTCGATATCAAGAAAAATTGGTATAGTCAATTGCTTTGTTTGGTCAGTATTTGTTATCTCCTGTTGCACACCAAATAGGCTTTGCCAACCCTTGCTAAACGTTGCTTTGGTTTTTGGTTTTAGTTTGAATGTTCCTTGTCCTTCGGAGTCAATGACAAGCTTGAGCAGAGCGTTTCTGGTACCGAACGCGTGCGCTAGTTTATCTGAACATACCTTTAGAACGGAGGCAGGATCGGTCACCCCGGTGAGAGCAAACGAATGCTCGACTGGGTCATCCTGCTGTTCAACGAGGGATACCCAAAGTTTATAATCTTCTTGTTTCAACCACTTCGGTTGAAACCCAATGTACTTGACTGATAGTGAGAGGGGTTCATTTTCGAGGTTGTAATCTTTCTGTAGTGAAGCTGAAGCAGTGACAGGTCCGTATCCGTCAGTTGAACTTTCAGCTGTCACATAAAATTCATTAGAATCGCGAAATTCCATTTTGATATGCTTATGTAGATCGAATTTATAAGCTTATATATAGATATGCGTACGGACCTCGCTCAGGATGAAGTAGCTCTTAGATCCTCCAAGCCACACCAAACATTATGGCAGGCTTTGAACCTGCGTCTTGAAGATCCGGCTGTTCTGACCAGCGCGGCCGTCTGAATGCGCGAACAAGGTATGCCACAACGTGTAACGCACGCAGCGTAACACGGCCACTCCCAGCGTATAACACACCGACTGTAGCACGGGCACTATCACGTTATTTTTCATATTTTTGCATTTCCGCGGCATACCATGTTCCATAAATGGGCACCCCATCTTCTTCCAACCCATATCGTGGTGGATCGAGTGGCAACCGTCTTGATATGGTGAATATTCGCGGCATAAAGTACGGGTGATAACTTTTTTGGAATGGGAGTGCTTCACGAGCAATTTGCACTTTGTCACCAATTTTAAACTTGTATGATAATTGCTCTTTTTTAGTGTAGAAGCTTGGAAACAACGTATCAAACACCGCAGCTTGATTTTTAATATTGACATCGTTTGGTGATATGTTCCCAATGGAACGCAGTTTTCGTTGATTTTTACCCTGCACAAATGCATCCAAAACATCAACCCACTTCTTATTTCCTCGAACATACATGTGCTTATAGATGCGGGACAATAGATGTCGGCCCTGCAGCTCAGCCAGTTGTGCCTTTTTTGGTGGCCTCAGGGATATCTGAGAGAGCTGATATTTCCGAAGTACTTTTGCCACTTCACGGTTCCAGAACTCAGTTCCTACAATGGTGTCAAGATTTGCCTGACCGCGAAATAACGCAATCAATTATATGCTACCTAAATCTGTGGCAAAAGTCCCAGAAAATGCCATTAGTTTCTTCGAGGTCAAGTTTTTGAAGATTTTGTCGAGTGCTTCTGCTGTCGCAACTGAGCCCTTGTTCTTCAAGGGTTCGCAACTGATTCTTCTCGAAAAGGAGTCACAAACTAGCAACACGTAGCGATATCCGCCATTAAACCTTGAGAACTTCTGCAAGTCGAACAAATCTGAAAAAGAGGGCTGATTATTTTTTATAGATTCTTACCTTGTTAACTAACCGGCTTGAAAGGAATAGCCAACCCCATACGACAATACCCTTGCTCGCTTTATCTTCCGTTTGGGAATTTTAAAGGATCTATAGACGTCCTGTTTGGCCAGAAAATTTCTCACGTGCTTGCTGCTCACTCGTTTGCCTGTTCTTTGTTCAACGCGTTCTTGGAGTGCGGTTATTCCACCATAGGCAGCCGGGTCATTCACATCATAGTAGATTGATTCCATCATTTGAAAACGTTTTCAGAATAGCGTTTCGAAGATATTCATAGTTATGAACTGTGAGTGGATAGCTCAAACTTATAAGCACGGCTTTTAGATACTCATCTTTGTGAATTGGATGGCTTTCGTCAAACGAATCCCTTTGTAGCATTTCGATCAGACGTGGCCAGACCTCGCCAATCTGCAACTCCATCTGGGCATGGTAAAACCACAGGTTTACTGATTTGCTGGAGCATAAATTCTTTCTGTCAAGGCAGCGTTGACATTGTAGAGCATTGTGTACACGAGCACGGTGTCTGCTGATACTGAAAAAGTGTTCTGTGGCACTGGGAGTGGTTGATAATATAATGACTAACTTGCTCTTTGACACTTTTTTGTTGCAGATGGAACAAACAACACTTAATCTGTTCACGCTTAAATGATGATAGCTTGCGATGATCACTTGCGACGCTCTTATATAGAGCCCTGATGGGGGAGCGTGCCGCCTTGCGGCGCGCTCCGTCCCCCCCCGCGGCCAGTGCATATGGCACATCTTTTATTATCAGAATTTGGCGCTGATTTCAAAAATGTTAACGATCTGGCATTGCGGCGAGCCATGTGGACTGCAGGTATGATTGACAAAATGTGCACATTTCAAAAATAGCCTTTATGATTCAATCCGACCAATTGCATTGAATGATCCGGCAGCGCTCACCCTCTTTCAGGATCTGTGGCGGCACCTCTCAAAATTTGATTTCAAAAATGGTTAGTTTATTGCATCGACTCAATAAGAGGAAGACGCATAATTGCAAGACCGGGTGTGGACGGACATGATGTCCGGCAAAGTGATAAGCCGTTTTTCTGGTCTTGTACAATTTGCTCGCAGAAAGTACGTGCTTAAGGATGGGGCCTATAAGTCATACTTACTACTGATGCTGCATTCTTTAAATCCGTAGCAGCGGCCATACAAGTGTCCTCTGATCCGACATTCCCCAAACTTGTTGCTCTTCCACCGACTGAGACAAAAGATCCAAGCTCAATAAAGGAACAGAATTCCGCTGGTCCTTCAGGTTCTTCTCCGTTCCCATCCGCTATGGACACTGAATCCGGGGCGACATATACGACGCCAACCACAACGGCCAAACCACAACAGTAATTCCCAGACCACTGCAATCCACCCTTCCCCGTCCCTAAGGGCTGCTGCAACGCCAACGCAGTCAGTTCCAAACATGGCGTATTATCAATACGTGAATCAGGTTTTGGGCCAATTACAACAAATCGGTTTGGGCCAGACGTTACCTACCAATCCTCCACATCCATTTGTTCCAGTCAGCAATCCGTTGGTCCTAAAAATGCTTTTCGACCAATTTTGCGTTCAGGTGGTGAACGTCAACCAATTTTATCCGATTCAGTTGGCCACGTTGATGGAATGGTTGAACACATATATTCCCCCAGTTTTCACCGCTCTGGTCGCGAACAATCCGGTCCATCCACAACCGACTTTCAATCCACCTATTCAGAATTTAGTCAACACTCAGTCCAATTCCACTTCGGTTGTGAACAATCCGGTCAATCCGCAGCCGTATTTGAATCCACCTATCCCGAATTTGGCCAACAACCAGTCCAGTTCCCACTTGAATTTTGTTCCACCCAATCCGACTCCAGCCAATTCCCATTCCCAACCCGATCCAAATTTGAATTCTGGTGCGAAAAATCCGAATCACGTCAAACCCCCGCCCGTGTCGCCGGTATTATATTCGCTAAATCCAACGCAATCTCAACAGCTAAATCCTTCCTCCAATTCACAACCTGGAACAGAGCGAGAGACTACGTTCTCTCTTCCCAACGACCCGTCCTCGCCGGTCAATCAAAAGAGACGTCGTCCGTTGTTGTTGGCCAAGGAGCATCGATTCCCGGTTGCCCCGCCAAAAATTAAACCATCGGAGGAATCGGGCCGTTCAGATCGTCCACCAAGGCGACCGCGTACTCCATCGACGGCCTCCAGTTTTTCGGAGCCGCCTGCTGATGACAAGCCCATGACACATCCTCAATCCGCGATCGAGCTCATCGGTGGCTACGGCGAATTCCCGCCGTTCAATGACAATAACAAATCTTCCGCGCCGAACAATGGGCCAACATTCTGGCCAACACAGTCCAATCCGACGTCGTCCCGTAGTGGTGCTCAAAACTATCCATCCCAGGCTTCCGGTAACATCTTTCGTGGACTCTTTCCGTTTCTTCTTCCTGTTGTCAAGTCTGATGGCAAAACTATTGGAAAACAAGCATTAAAAACTGGAGCAGAGATAGCCTCTGATGTTGTAGCAGGCAAGTCACTCAAAACGGCAGCTGAGACACGTGCCCTCGAGCCTCCCCTGGCTGAGGCTGAAATGAAAGACAGGAATTCGCGCGTGATTTTTAGGTTGTCTCTTGTTTTTTGAGTGTGTGTTTTCCCTTTTTTGTGAGACTGCGCTAACCCGTATTGATAAACGTGATATCGAGGATTGACAAGTGGGATCGATCTGTGGACCTAATTGGCGTGCACCACAACCCCGGAGTTGACCGCGCGTCACTCGGCGGGGCATTTTGTTGAGGTTTGATCTTTGTGCAATTTGTGTGTTCGACCGTGTTTGCAGTTTAGGCTGCCGCGCCCCATCGCCAGTCACGTCGGTCGGGCCTCTCCGTGTCGTGTGAGGCCGTATCGTTGGGTGAGTTGGTCGTGCAGAGTGCCGCCACGCCCTCCGATTACATTTGGTGGGTAAAATTTTATTGGAAATTTGTTTTATTTTAGTCTGTCTTCGTCTTCAAAATTATCCTGAATGTTTTATGCGCATTATCAAACATATTTCCATGGTAAAGCAGCTTGTACACAAGTTTTGGCTGGCCACAGCATATCCACGGCTTTGTTCCAGTATTGTCCAATATAGTTAGGCCTCTAGTCCTGGTTACGTTTTTTGGCGTTGCATCATACTCGGTGTTTGTATTTGTCCTATAATGTACAGTGATTCTTTTTGTTGTAATTTCTGTATCTTTTCTGGGTAACCAATTGTGCATTTGGTTACAACTTTTTGGGTTGTTTTGATCATTTAGCTACGGCATTTTTGTTAGTCACCAGCGCGTTCGATAAAAATTAGCTTTGTAGACACTTGTCTGGATTTGATCTCAGCGGTTTCTCATTCGGCCCTATGGTCACAATCATGGGTCTATTTCGAATTTATAGGCATATCTTACTGTGGTACACAATTGTTTTATAGTTTCAGATAATGTCGGTCGTCAAACGATGCATTTTTGCATTAAATCTCGAGCTATTGTTTCCTTTACACATGTGAAGAACACACACTTTCAAATCCTCAAAGATTTCTATCAAGGCGTCTTGACCGATCGCGTTTGGGATCTTATACATTGTGTGTACACTTTGCAAGCCCTCTTGGGTGTTCGAGCCCTCGAGTTCAATCCATTTTGTCAATTGTGTGTCAATTTCGAACCAAACACATTGTGTATTTCGAACTGGGAAAAGATCGTGCACATGACCACTCTTCATGGTTTTGCGTACACAAAATAATGTTTTGGACACGTTTCCCGCACTTATCTCCGCTCAACTGTACTATATCGGACTCAGATAATTATGAGCCTTTTATTGTCACAATCATCATGTGATGCATTGCGTGCACTGACTGTGTCGATCAATGACGGTGACATTTTTACGTGCAAAGTCGGTTTTTTATGTTGTACTTATGTTTTCATCATTATCAGTTTCACAGTCCCTCTTGTCGGACACTACATATTATATCCATAACTTAATAATTTTCATACTGTATTTCATGTGCTGCACGTAGAATCGCCCGAGTATGCAGTCGACGAGTAGGCTAAAGGAGATATAGCGAGTGTTTTATTTGAGCCCATTTTGGGATGGAATTTGCGGTTCATTTCCGATCCTGTCCGTCAGCGGAGCTTCCCAGCCCTATCACCTTCGTGTTCTGGCACCGAAACCGAGAACCTCTCGGTGCAAACCAACGAAAATTTGACTTTTTTGACTTTGACTTTTAACTTTTTTCGGGACTTTTTTTCGCCAGCTTGCGAAACCCCCTACAGGATGTTGAGCGAGGTTTCCCACCAGCTGACTCACACACGTGTGTACACTGACCGAACGATCTGCAGCCCCCCAACCTTATCAGTAAAGTTAATACTGGCAGGTGCGCGCACAACGTTAGCGTAGCATGATGTCACCAGCAAAAGAATTGAAAGTTTGTACGTTTTCATAAGAAATGAAATGGATTGCTCAGGATTTCAGGACAACAGCTTCTGAAAATTAAAATTAAGAGTGCAAAGCCGTAAAATTAAGCTATGTGTACCAGATTACTGAGAACGGCGCTTATAGCGGACCGACGCTGTTGAAGGAAAAGCGTTAGTATACCATAGGTGTCAGCACGCAATATTCATTCCAACATACGTCCCTATTCTGTTCTAGTTAAGTATCATCTGTAAGTGACTTGGCGAAGAAGCCAAATTCGATGCCACGAGGCCCATTATGGAACTTGAAAGCGCGCACACACAAGTTGGCGTTTTTGCCTGTCTTGTGAGCGTCGGCACAGCCTACAGCTAAAAACAGAATAGAGACGTACGTGGGAATGAATATTGCGTGCTGACAACTATGGTATACTAACGCTTTTCCCTCAACAGCGTCGGTCCGCTATAAGCGCCGTTCTCAGTGACCTGGTACACGTAGCTTAATTTTACGGCTTTGCACTCTTGAGCTACTGTACTCTGTTGGTCGGCGTCTAAATGAGAATCAATAAAACTATTACAAAATAAAAGATGCAATACTTGAAGCTTTTAAAAGTGCCTTGAACACACACGTTTAATGGTGGTAATCTGCATATTGCCCGCGCCTTGAGCAGAATCCATTGCAGTACAATTTGATTATTGGGGGGAGGTAGAAGACTTATTCGCGTCACTCAATGTTAGGATGACCAACAATTTCCACAAATTTATATCCTTGGTCGAGTTTTGAAACAGAATGCAACTTTCGCACTGAGTCACAATTGTTTGCGCTTTATTCAAGGTCGTCCTTGTCCACAAACGAGCTTCATCACTCTGTGTATGCAGTTTTTCTTTGTTTTCGAATCGGTTCATTCATGAAACCTTGATAAGCTCGTTACTACTACGCTCTCAGGAATGTGCGATTGTAGGTTCCTACACCTGTTTACTGAGACGGTTCAGCCCACATTTTAAAAAATTTTGTTTATTTGCGTTTTCGTGGTGATTTGCTTTATTTCAAATATTATTGCCGCTGTAACAGTGAATCAATTGCAATTCATAATATCACAGCTAAAATCGTATTTTACGACATTCAGTTTAGTGCCTTTAGCCCAAACAAAATCGCACAACAAGTGCACAATGGGTATGTAGTGCATGGTACATGCTGTCCATGCTGCGACTGCTGCGCAAGGCAGCTCTCAAAAAATGGTCCTGGCACACTGTTCCAATCGTTCCTCAGTGTGTTTTTTTATTGTGATTTTCAATCGCCTTTGTCCTGAAATCCTGAGCAATCCATTTCATTTCTCATGAAACGCACAAACTTTCAATTCTTTTGCTGGTGACATTATGCTACGCTAACGTTGGGCGCGCACCTGCCAGCATTAACTTTACTGATAAGGTGGGGGGCTGCAGATCGTTACGTCAGTGTACACACGTGTGTGAGTCAGCTGGTGGGAAACCTCGCTCAACATCCTGTAGGGGAGTTTCGCCAGCTGGCGAAAAAAAGTCCCGAAAACAAATCAAAGTCAAATTTTCGTTGGTTTGCACCGAGAGGTTCTCAGTTTCGGTGAAAGAACATGAAGGGGATAGGGCTGGGAAGCTCCGCTGACGGACAGGATCGGATCTGAACCGCAAATTCCACCCAAAATGGGCTCAAATAAAACCCTCGCTATATCTCCTTTAGTCTACTCGTCGGCAGTTGTCTGCCCGTTGCAGTTCGAAGATGGCTACGCATTTCACACCAATACGCTGCATAGAGCTGGTATTCGAGGTCTTCGTTTGGAAACAGGCAATTTATATGAGGTACATGTATGCTCTATTTATAGTTATCTTTGATATTGTCCGCCGTCTTACTACGTTTCTGGTCGACTAAACATGTTTTTCCTTTTTTGCTTTTTTTAGCCATCAATCGGTGACGTGATTTTGTGTCGCGTTGACGACACTTCTCAGTGGCAACGAGGTCTCGTGGCGAATATCAATTATGTTTTATGCCATCGACAATGGAGGCTATCCGATTTGACTTCAACTTCAAGCATGGTCCTGCCTTTGAAACTCAGGGAGTGTGGGGATAATGGGAATCAGTGGCCTGTTCATTTAAAACTACGCACATCTTTGCATTGCCTGCTTTTGTCGCTTGCTTTGCCTTAAAAATCCAACCATTATTGTTTTTAGAGCTGTATTGCAGCTGTATGCAGTACATAGATGTATCGTTCTCTCACGTATCTTTCTTTGACTGTTTCGTATTCAGACGTGCCTCCAAACTTCTTGTTACAAGCTGGATCGGTGATCGCGGTGATGTTTCATGGGTGGGATGGGCCTCGCCGGTTTGCGACTCCAATGTCATTAACACCACTGGGATAACCATTTGTGTCATGATCGCAGTATGTACATATGTACATATTTCACATGTAAATGTGGTCATTTCAGCTAACGACCAGCGTTTATATTGTAGTCTGACACCCCACTGACTTGCGTGATTTTACATCACTTTTATCTACCTGATTTTTGTGCGTTTTCCCGGTGACCTGCGTGGTTTTTGCCGGGTCTCTCTTAATTTACCTGATTTGTGCACTTTTGCTACCTGTTTGCTCTGATGTGAGCTATCTCCGGTTTATACATGTTCCTACCTGCTTTTCGACCTGCGTTTTTTTACTGCCGGTTTATTCACACCATAGCTCATCACACGTTATTATCCAGTCATGAAAATGTTCAAAACACTGTTACTAGCATGGAATTTTCGGTAAAATTTTGCACAACGACAAAACTTGTGTTTTCGGCATAACGATCACAAAATGAAGCCGAGAAATCTAATAACAATCGTGAACAAAAGCTTTGTCTGCATAATGTCCAAAATCCAAAACGTTTTTGTCGCAGTGGCGCAGTCCAGTCATGAGCACAACGACAACGACAATTGCACATGCAAGTTGGGCAACAAACAAACGCAAGCACGTAAATTTAACGTTCCATAGTGACGCTAGGCCAAAGTGACGCACGTTTTGAAATCTGGAAAGAGAAAGATGGTGTTTTAATGTCCAGCTGCAGTCAGCTGTGTGTGCCTTTGGCCCATGGTTCAAAAAATGAAAGAGTGACGCGAACGTATATCACTACCATTACTACTCCACCACCAGAGGTGTAGCGGGAAATGTTAATCCTTCGGAAACGACGTATATCGCGTTCATGCCGAGAGTGCTTCTCTGTGCATACTCGTGAGACTACGAGCCCATGAATGTTTTTGATGGGACACTCATCACATAGACCGTTGACGGGAGAATCGCATTTGAACATATTGTGTGAGATATGGTTGACACTCCAGCAGATCGTTGGAAGGTGAGCATTTGCACACGACGTAGTGAGATCCTGTGAGTAAAAGTCAATTAAAAAACGGTCATAAACATCCACTGCAACGTACCGGTGCGGAGACACGGGCAGTTGAGATGTTATCTGCAGGAACAGAGACGGATTGAGCTCATTTGATGATGATGCTGTGACACCCGGCATAAGAACAAACAATTCATGAAAACTGAAAAGCAGATCAGCTGGATAGGTTGCATATGTAAATTCTTTCTCAAAGCTTACGTCCCTTGGTGCGAAACCTAACAAAATAGCCAAATCATCGCTTAGCACTAAAACAGTCCGTTCGTCCTTGATCTCAATAACCACTCTATCCGTTACGTTGTCAAACTTCATTGAAATGTGTTTGTCAAAATCGGCAGTCCGCAATTGTTGGAATTTTCGGAGCAACAAAACAATATTAGTCTCAAAGTAATCATGAGGCAACAGAAAAGCTTTGAATGAATGACCACCATCCAAGGAAGACATGATTAAGGCTAACAATGTTGTTTACTTTTAATGACATGGAAATGTGACTCAGATTAAGTGTGTAAGCTACATTGGCAGGAAGCAAAAGTGTCTTGCGTCTGATCTGGCTCACATAAAATACCTCAATAGAGTTGGCCGGTGTCTGAAAGCCATGACAATTGCGAAAATTTCAACATTCCTGTCACGTGACGTGGCTTGCCTTGCCAAATCCATCCGGATGGAACGACCGTACTCGGACCGCATCACCAACAGCATAGCGTGGATTCGAAGAATAGGCATGCTCATACAGCTTATCAAGATAGTCGCCGTACTTTTGCGAAATGTTGCCCGGTATTACTGGTTTTGATATCCTTTGGTGCTATTCCCGAGTACGACGATGGTGTACTGTTGAGTGTACTGATCAACTGAGGAAATACTTCGCTGAAATTTTCGCGTCCTGAATAGGCCCGGTACTTGTTATACAGACGTCGTATTCGTGGCAATGGCTTGCTCGGAATGAGAAGATTTCTGATCGGATCTTGTCATTTTCAGTTTTCTGTTGCGTTTCTCTAGCGACTTTTGAAAATCGAGAAATTCATTGCCTGAAATCTTTCCCTTGTTTGGTCATGTCTTGTGGTCAAGAGATCATGCTACATCGATCAGTTATAACTGCCCCCCCCGGAATCACGCCATCATTTTGAGCCACATTTTTTTCGAACGCTTCAGCCACTGTGCTGGCTCTCTTGTTTGATAGAAGAACACCTGTGCATGCTGAACATTTAGTGACAATGACTAAAATTAATGTCAAGAAATTCCAACCAAAAATTTGCTGACTGAACGCATCCGTGCATATCAATTAGGGTTTCAGCTTGTCGAACATGATATCGCATCCCATTTTGACATTTTTTTATTTGTGGTCACGTATTTGACAGTGATCGTGATCTCTTTTTGGTCGTGGTCGAGGTCGTGATCTCTTTTTGGTCTTGGAGTATGCATGTGATTTGCTGAGAAACTGCTTGACTTGTTTGTGAGTAACATTTGGGTTCTCATCGTGTGCCAATTGGAACAGTGGATTTTCTGATGCAAACGCACCAGCGCTGCCAAGATTATATTAAATTCGCTTGACTGTATTCATTCTGAAAAAAAATCAACCAAGTACAAAATATTTGATCGCGCAAAATACAACAATTACTGCCAATCATAATCACAGCCGCAGTCCTGCTGTTCATGTTTACAGGCCATCGGTTTCGGGGACTTGTGCTGAATTTTGTCCGCAATTTCATTGGCCATGCTTATGAACAGATTGTTGCGACTGTTGGTGGTGACTTGTTCGCTGAAGAACATGACCAGCGCTTGTTTATGGATGGCACCATCCTGCACGCACTTGACTTTGAACTCGTCGTACGTCTGGTCTTTGGCATTGTACGGAATCTCGTTCCAGAGTGTGTGTCATTGCAATGTCATTGTTGTTACATTAATGCACATGTTCCGGACAATGTCTGCCTATGTTTTGGTCAGCAGGTGCAGTGTATATGTATAGGCGATGACGCATACACCCAACCCACAGTACTGGCATACAAGGCCTGTACATGATTCGAGGCACGTATACCGTACCTATGGCACACACGCGGACGCATGGACACATGCGTGGGTGCCGACAGGACACGCGCCCTGGCGTCAATGGACAGGGAACACCAATGGGAACCACAGGAACTGATACCTTGAACAGTGATTGTTCGCCAAAGGAACATGAACCGTGTTTACCTTTACATACCAGAGATCCACCCCTCTAAACTTATGTATAAAAACTATTATATATGTATTTGTAATCCCGCCTTTTACTGACTACTGATTTGCTGTTGTGCACTCTTCTCTTATCTGATTGGTTACTGTTGACGTCACTAATTCTTGCTGATTTGGGACCCCCTATAAAAAGGGAGCCCCGGTAGTATTCGAGGTCAGTTTGTGAGGTTTTAAGTGCCGAGTCGAACCCCGTTCAGTTTGAATAAAAATACCGTAACCCTGTTGACTCGACTTTGATTTTACCAGTTCAAAGAGCACAGACTGACACTAGTACATATACACAGTAGGATCGAGAGTGACGCCACAAAGCTTACGGAATATCGCGGAATAGAGCATTGTAGGTAGCGAACGGTGCTTTCAGTAAAGTAACATAATATACATAATAACTCGGACAAGAGGCCCAGTCACGCGCACGCTTTCGCTCACGCTACCCGCAATGACATGGTAGCACCTTCGGTAGCGCGTATTGTACCTAGTGGTAGGTAGCAAGTAAATCACCTTGTTTATTGTAGCATCATGGCGCACGCTCCAACCCTATACTACGGCGACCCCTCGAAATTTTATAAATTTGTGTCTATGTTTCAGTTGTATGCAAATTCCCAAGATTTTTCGGATAATGATAAGATCAAACGATATCCTGCATTTCTTAGAGGCCGAGCTCTTAACTTGTATTTCGAATTAGGCAATTTTTCAAGTTTTGATGATTTGATTGATAGATTATCTGGAAAAATATTTGATTCCGTCACTGTTTCCAATGCGCGAACGAATTTAGCGAGAATTAGCCAAACTGGCGATGTTGTGAAATTAGCGGATGACCTGTGTTGTGAAATACGCTGTGCTTATCGAAATTTTGGACCTTCTGAGTTACTTTCTGTGTGTCGTTCACTCTTTTTCGCTAAGGTCTGCGCCGATATTAGAATCCAGCTGAACACTCAATCAAATATAGAAAATCTTCCATTCAGCGAGCTCGTGCTTTATGCGTACAGAATAGAGCAAGCCCTCCACGGTCGTCGTAGCGATCCCCATAAATTTGATCTCATAAAATCCTTCGACTTCGACTTTGTTTATTATTACAATGGCATGAGGAGCCCAAATCAAAACGTTTGCACGGCCAAGCAGAGGCCAATCTCGGAAAGTTATCAATCCCTTGACTATTTGAATTCATCAACGGTGGCTAAAAGTCAAATTTTGCCGCGAGCCAGTTATGTTGTTCCTATTACCGTCCCAAAGACTACAATTGAACCACTGCAATACAGGTTCTACCGGAATCATACGATAGCTAATCAAGAGCTATACTCTACTGTCAGTCTAATTCTGATGATAACCCATGTACGCCTGATGCAAAGTTTCGTTGCTCTATGTTTTGCAAGTCTGATACAAAAATATAGCGTCGCCGCTATTGTTTCAGAATTTTACAAACGTCCCAAAGCTGGGATAGGTTGATATTTTTAGCAGCAATACTTTTCCCAACTCGACAAATTTCCTTTCAATCATACTATCACTTCTACGTATTTCATGACGCGTTAAAAGGTTCACCGCCTCTTTAATAAATTCATCATCTGTCGTACCTTCACCATTTAAATTTAAGAAATAATTAATTTCGATCCACCGTCTGCACTTGAAACCTAAATTTCCATGTTTAAACACGTCAGCTATCTTTTCAATGAGTTTTTTTCATTAACTTTGCTCTTTATCCTAATTAACTTCGGTTTTTATCCAATGCCAGTGGAGGAGTTCAAAATTTTTTGCATTCGATCGAATTACAATGAAACAATTTTCTTATGTGGCTCCGCTGAGCTGATTTGAATAACTTCGCATGACTTCAATGTTCCTCTTCCTGTGATGTCCTGACTACTTCTTCAAACTTCTTCCCCAGTCCCTAAAACTTCTACGACCTTTCCCCAGTCTGCTATCTCACCACGGCGGGAAAGCTCAAATGAAGGTTTCCGCGTATTTATACGTCGAAGCGTCTTCATTTTTGCCCATCGCTGCGGAATTTCCACGCATCAATCAATTACAAACAAAACAAATACAAAATTTTTTGTTTATTTTGTAAATTCTGTAATATAAATAAAGTAGCATAAAAACGAACAAATTTTTGCATTTTGTAAAAAACTGAAAGATATAAATAAACGCAAACTATATGTTACTTTTATCACTGGTTTCAGACCAAAGATACGTTTCTCGACCCTATACAGTATATTCGACCGGAGACCGAATTTCTTCTGTTGCGTGTGAGTGTCGGTTCACTGGATTGTAATTGTTACGCATTTGTGCTATTTAGTTTTCATTCATGTTCTTCAATTTTTACTAACGTATCGCATCGGAGTGCGATTTTCCCAAAGTTGCTGAGTGTCATTGCAATGTCATTGTTGTTACATTAATGCACATGTTCCGGACAATGTCTGTCTATGTTTTGGTCAGCAGGTGCAGTGTATATGTATAGGCGATGACGCATACACCCAACCCACAGTACTGGCATACAAGGCCTGTACATGATTCGAGGCACGTATACCGTACCTATGGCACACACGCGGACGCATGGACACATGCGTGGGTGCCGACAGGACACGCGCCCTGGCGTCAATGGACAGGGAACACCAATGGGAACCACAGGAACTGATACCTTGAACAGTGATTGTTCGCCAAAGGAACATGAACCGTGTTTACCTTTACATACCAGAGATCCACCCCTCTAAACTTATGTATAAAAACTATTATATATGTATTTGTAATCCCGCCTTTTACTGACTACTGATTTGCTGCTGTGCACTCTTCTCTTATCTGATTGGTTACTGTTGACGTCACTAATTCTTGCTGATTTGGGACCCCCTATAAAAAGGGAGCCCCGGTAGTATTCGAGGTCAGTTTGTGAGGTTTTAAGTGCCGAGTCGAACCCCGTTCAGATTGCATAAAAATACCGTAACCCTGTTGACTCGACTTTGATTTTACCTGTTCAAAGAGCACAGACTGACACTAGTACATATACACAGTAGGATCGAGAGTGACGCCACAAGGCTTACGGAATATTGCGGAATAGAGCATTGTAGGTAGCGAACGGTGCTTTCAGCAAAGTAACATAATATACATAATAACTCGGACAAGAGGCCCAGTCACGCGCACGAACAACCCGCTTGCACGCTACCCGCAATGACAGTGTGCATAGTGAGCGCGCACAACATCGGCCGCCAGACAGACACGCACCAACGACGGGAAACCCAAAAAACCAAAAAAAAAAAATCAAGTTTGCTATTTCAAAACTCAATATTTCCGCAAATCGCTATTGTCCCAACCAGCTAGTGTCCGCCGGGCCGTGCCCCGATTCCGACAAAGGGCAAAACGGCTTCGCCTTGAGAATCAACAGGTTCGTTCATCGATGCAGCAGTTGTCCTCCGAACCATCGTTGTGACCGCTCACAGACGACAGCATGCGGCGATTTGAAATTGACCGAAGTTCTGATGCACCGTTGCAGAGCAGAACGAAAGAAAATGATGTGGCGAAGTGCCACGCCGAGGCTGGTGGGTGGCGGCGAGTGTGTTCGTTGATCTTCTTTTGTGCGACTGAGTCTATTGCGAAATGTTGCCGAGTGTTCGAGAGTGACTGTTGTCCGAGCAGTGACCGGTGGTGAAGAGTTGTACTGAAGGTTGATCGGGCCTTCAGGAGTTGTTCAGCAGACTTCCTCCCCTTCGAACGATAATGTCAGAGTCCGCGTTTCGAGTGTCCGGATGGAATTCTGTCCAATTCACTGGTCGCGGAATCGACGGTTGCCTAGGATGCCATGTCGAAAATGCGAACATGAGCATCAACCGTTCGTAGCTCTATTATATTTACTCTTGATGTTACGGAGAAAGCAAACTGACACAACTGACTGGTACATGAAAGATTACACAATATAAGCTGGGTTAGCAGTGCGCACACACATTCCAATCTAACATGCAACGCAAGTCAAAACATCACATGACTGCCTGGTTGTTCCGAAGTTACTGTTAGTGGATCTCATCCGCTACAGTGTGTAACCATGCTCTCAAAACTCGTGTTGTTCGTCACCGTGTGCATGTCATCCGCAATGCTGGATACAACGTTCATCTCGAAAGACTCAGTCATCTCCCTGCTGTTGGAACAACAAATCTTGCTGGACATTGCTGCATTTCATCATCGCACGTTCCTCATGGACCATGCGTCATGGTGATAATTCTCTGGAATTCTTTACTCATTTACTGTTTGACAGTGATTCTGATGACTGTGATTCTGACTATTCATTGTGTGAATGAAATTTTCTCCAACCGTTGCAGTGCCCAGGTTTCTATAACGCTTCACAAAGCCGTTGCTTGGGTACTACCCCAAGAAGGGTATCCACACACAGTATGCATTGATCATACACGTACATGGCACGTACCAGCGTCAGCTAACGCACTTCCTTGTTAACATTCATGGGTACCAGAAATGATACATACATACTTATCACTTGGGTACCATGCTGTGCCATGGTGACTGTATGTTGCACCATACGGGTACCACATATGTTGGGTACCATGTATATTGGGTGCCATGTAAATTTGGTACCAGGTATGTTGGGTACCATAGGTACATTGGGTACAATGTATGTTGGGTACCATAGGTACTTTGGATACTGTACGTACTTTGTAACATCAGCCTTGTATGTGCCACGGAGTAAAATAATCTATGTGTCTGTAATATAATCAAAGAACTCGCCTATACCCACGTGTATTGGACATAGTTTTTGGCCATGCTGTCCAAAAAGCACATCTACTATCGTCGACCTCACGATGTTTCATTGACAAAACGAGTGCTTTCATTTTCTCAGTTCCAGGCTAGCTACTCGCTTTGCCCAACAACCAACCTGATTTGTGTTGAATAACTGCTAGCTAAATAATAATGTTATTATTACCCTTTCTTTTACGGGACACACAGGGAAAACTCCAATGTCTAGGTCTGGAAAGGTGTGTCCCAGGCACACGGGTAGGCACGCTGCTAAAACTGCCTAGACGGACCTAGACATTGAGTGCCTGCTGCGCATGTGCCTAGATGGACCTAGACATTGTGCTGATGCTGCGCCAATGCCTAGATGGACCTAGATTTTGGGCAAACAGCCTGCAAATGCCTAGATGGACCTAGACATTGGGCAACGCGCTGACCAATGCCTAGACGCACCTAGATTTTGGGCACGTAGTAAACGATTGGGCTCTGCCACAGTTGGTGCACAGTGGCCTAGTAAAGGGTTGAGTACTGGTTCAATTGATTCACAGAGGCCTTGGAAACAGTTGGTACTAGTACAGTTGGGAACAGAAGCTTAGAAACGGTTGGGTACTAATGCACAGAAGCCTATTCAATGGTTGGGTACTGGTACAGTTGCTGCACAGAAGCTGGGTAAACGGTTAGTCAAGTAGGGGCACAGAAGGCTGGTAAACAGTTAGGTACTAGTAATGTTGGGGCACAGAAGCCTAAACGGTTACTAGTAAAGTTGGGGCACATAAGCCAATAAACGGGCCTGCGCCTACTAATTGTAATGTAGGGCCGATGTTACATGATTCTTGCGCAACACGTGCACCATGCACATAAGAATGGAATGACGTCAACCGTTAAAGACCGTGCTCTATCTTATTAGGCCGATGTAGCATGATTCATGAGTAACAAGTGCACCATGCACATAAGAATGACGTCAACTTTTTAGCATCGTATCCCGGCAACCTGGCTGGGCTGACAGAGCCCTGCTCTACCTTATTAGGCCGATGTTGCATGATTCTTGTACAAAAAGTGCACCATGCACACAAGAATGACGTCAATCTTTTAGCATAGTAACCCGGCAACCTGGCTGGGCTGATGGAGCCCTGATCTACCTTATTAGGACGATGTTGCATGTTTCTTGTACAGAAAGTGCACCATGCACATAAGAATGACGTGAACCTTTCAGCATAGAAACCCGGCAACCTAGCTGGGCTGACGGAGCCCTGCTCTACCTTATTAGGCCGATGTTGCATGATTCATGCGTAAAAAGTGCACCATGCACATAAGAATGACGTCAACTTTTTAGCATCGTAATCCGGCAACCTGGCTGGGCTGATGGAGCCCTGATCTACCTTATTAGGACGATGTTGCATGTTTCTTGTACAAAAAGTGCACCATGCACATAAGAATGACGTGAACCTTTCAGCATAGAAACCCGGCAACCTAGCTGGGCTGACGGAGCCCTGCTCTACCTTATTAGGCCGATGTTGCATGATTCATGCGTAAAAAGTGCACCATGCACATAAGAATGACGTCAACTTTTTAGCATCGTAATCCGGCAACCTGGCTGGGCTGATGGAGCCCTGATCTACCTTATTAGGACGATGTTGCATGTTTCTTGTACAAAAAGTGCACCATGCACATAAGAATGACGTGAACCTTTCAGCATAGAAACCCGGCAACCTGGCTGGGCTGACGGAGCCCTGCTCTACCTTATTAGGCCGATGTTGCATGATTCATGGGTAAAAAGTGCACCATGCACATAAGAATGACGTCAACTTTTTAGCATCGTATCCCGGCAATCTGGCTGGGCTGACAGAGCCCTGCTCTACCTTATTAGGCCGATGTTGCATGATTCTTGTACAAAAAGTGCACCATGCACACAAGAATGACGTCAATCTTTTAGCATAGTAACCCTGCAACCTAGCTGGGCTGACAGAGCCCTGATCTACCTTATTATCCCGATGTTGCATGATTTTTGTACAAAACGTGCACCATGCACATAAGAATGACGTCAACTTTTTAGCACCGTATCCGGCAACCTGGCTGGGCTGACAGAGCCCTGCTCTACCTTACTAGGCCGATGTTGCATGACTCTTGTACAAAAAGTGCCCCATGCACATAAGAATGACGTCAACCTTTTAGCATAGTAACCCGGCAACTTGGCTGGGCTGACGGAGCCCTGCTCTACCTTATTAGGCCGATGTTGCATGATTCTTGTACAAAAAGTGCACCATGCACACAAGAATGACGTCAATCTTTTAGCATAGTAACCCTGCAACCTGGCTGGGCTGACAGAGCCCTGATCTACCTTATTATCCCGATGTTGCATGATTCTTGTACAAAACGTGCACCATGCACATAAGAATGACGTCAACTTTTTAGCACCGTATCCCGGCAACCTGGCTGGGCTGACAGAGCCCTGCTCTACCTTATTAGGCCGATGTTGCATGATTCTTGTACAAAAAGTGCACCATGCACACAAGAATGACGTCAATCTTTTAGCATAGTAACCCGGCAACTTGGCTGGGCTGACGGAAACCTGCACTACCTTATTAGGCCAATGTTGCATGATTCTTGTACAAAAAGTGCACCATGCACATACAACTGACGTCAACTTTTTTTAGCATCGTAACCCGGCAACCTGGCTCGCCTGACAGAGCCCTGCCCTACATATCTCATTAGGCCGATGTTGCTTGATTCTTGCACTGCGTACAAGGCTTCTGTGCATCAACTGCACCAGTACCCAACGTTCACCAGGCTTCTGTACAACTGCTCCACTGCCCTACTGTTTACAATGGCTTCTGTGCACGAACTGCACTAGTAACCAACCGTTCACCAGCTTCTGTACGCCAACTGCTCAACTACCCATCTGCGTACAAGGCTTCTGTGCACCAACTGCACCAGTGCCCAACCGCCTACTGGGCTTCTGCGGCCCATCTGTACTAGTTCCCAGCTGTATCCGAGGCATCTGTGCACCAACGGTACTGGTCCCCCGCCGTTTAGTGGGCCTCGCTGCCTGGACGGACCTAGATTTTGGGCAGGCAGCCAACAAATGCCTGGATGGACCTAGACATTGACTACGCGCTGGCCCACTGCCTAGACGGACCTAGATTTTGAGCAAGCTGCTGAGAGTGCCTAGATGGACCTAGACATTCTCGCATGCGAGCTGTGGAAAGGTCTGGAAAGGTCCGGAAAGGTCTGGAAAGGTCTGGAAAGGTCCGGAAAGGCATTTACATGCTTATACATATGCCTACAATTGCCTGGGACAGACCTTTCCAGACCTAGACATTGGATTTTTCCCTGTGACACTGTTGCCGGTATTACTGGACATTTTGCTGTGTCTTTTTTGTGCATACGTTTCGTATGATAATCCGTTTCTGGACACCTGACTATTCAAATCGCAAATTGTGAGGCTGAACTGCGACAGTCACAAACGTTTTATTGCTAGTATAAGGTCATGCGATCCATTTTATCACTGATTATTTTGATGTTGCGCATATGCCTTGTAGTTATAACCATGAAAAGTAAAACGAAACGAAACGAAACCTATCAAGGTCCCAACATCTACAGATCTCTCGAGGCAGCCATGCAAATCTGAATACGATATTCAGCTATAAGTGCTTATTGTAAATACGTAGCTGTTGCAAACTTGATAGCACCAAACGATGTATGTCCGAATGGCTTTCGAACTGTACAGGACCAGCCCCAAATAATCTTGGGAGCACAGGCTAACAAAAGTGCTTTTTGACGATTCTGGAATGAACCGTCACCTCACCGAGTGCGATTTCGGTACTTTGACCGTTTCTTTTTCATTGTAAGAGACAGTATGTGCATGTCATATGTATATCGCACACCTACTTCAAAGCTGCATCGTTTGGTGATATCAAGTTTTCAACAAGTTTTAACGACACCCATACCACGTTTGCTCGTGTGTACCCCGTCCGATCTGGCAGGCTAAGCAGTGTTTGGCCTGGTTAGTTCTGGGATCAACCCCCAGCGGACGGAGCAACATCAAAGTGGTGTCGTGGGTCAACCCAGCCTTCCATCCCTGAGAAGGGTCGGTAAATGGGAAGCAGCAATAGCTGCGGGTAACAGGCACCTACCAATTAGAGTCACCGGCAACGGGTTCTTGGTAGGTCCCTCGCGGAGCCTAAATTCTGCGGAACGCCTTTACCTTTTTTAACAAGTTCTTAATAGTGACGACTTACAGCCGAATATCTTATTCAGGTTGGCATGGCCGCAACAGCAGGTCCATGGAGTTTGAAGTCTTCAAACTCGTCCAGATCGTTGAACTGTGCGTTTGTCTGACTTTCTCGCTTTCAATGCGATGCGATACGTGACCTACTTATTTTACACTACCGTCAATGAATGCAACCACCGGTTTAGGGCAATTTTTTGGACTTTTTTACTGTCACGCCTCTACCTAAGGGTTTTCAAATTTAAAAACCTTATTTTCTGGTGCTTCCGGCAATGCTCTGTTTTCTACCTCAATTTCATTCTTGCAATGCAACGCTCGTCCTCAAAATATAGGGACGGACTTGTGTTCTCGAAAAATGTGGCCGATTTTTGGGACGTTAAGTACCCTCACCGAGTGAACCAATGGTTTGTGCGACTGAATTTGAATTGATAAGCAAGCCAGAGGATTTTGCGATCCTATCCATGTGTTACTTGACCTCCAGGTTATTGGGGTTTCTGCTCCAGTCGTTCCAAGTTGTGGAAAGATTCTCTTTTGTTCTGTAACGAAAAGTCCCTCTACCAAGAGATAGCAAATCTCCGAGGAGCATTTAGCATTTAGCATTAGCATTTGTAGCATTAGCATCCTTTAGCATTTGTGCGTGACATATGCTGTCCGAGTGCTTTCCAACCATGTATAACACTATCCCCTGCTACCTTTCCTACGGTCGTGTCCCGATCCCATTAAGTAATATGCGACGTTCAGCTTCAAAAAGCTTCATAAGCAACGTGAATGCCTCACAGTTGCGCATTATTTCAGGGAACTGCTTTCTTGCACATGCTTACGCGCACCCGGATTGGTATGCGCGCATTTTTGCCCGTTGACATCGCAATGACTTACAAAATGACCTGCTTACGTTGTAAAAGGTGGCCAGTTCATTCGAAACACTAAGTAATATAGTCATAGCGAGAGGTGAATTCCAAAAAGGGAACGTTCGAAATTGTGAAAAAAACGCTATATCCGACCGATTCAATATGTTGGCTGCATTTAAAGTATCAGTTCGTAACCGTGCTAGTGCAAAAATAAATTAATCGTTTGCTGAAAGGGACACCCAAAGATCCTAGATTGTAAACTGTTTTCGCGTTTAAAAAGCACCTGTTATAAGAGTGCTGTATTTGTATTATGTATTTGGGTGCTAGGGCGCATGCCGCAGGTTATGCTTTAACTAACTTTCCTGTCGCTAGCATATAATCGCATTATTACCAATACTTGTACCGCGACCGTATTCCAGTAAAGGTAGGCCAATTGAAGCCCGTGTTGAATCCAAATTTCAACAAATTCAATGAGCTGCATCCAGTCATTGTACCAAATAAATGGGGAAGTACACGTCATTAATCCTCTAATCTCTGCATTGTCATCGTTGCTAATTCGAGTCGGCCACGCTGCTGGGCTATAAAGGCACAGAGTTGATAGTAACTCCAAGATGTATGTTTTTCTTATAATGTAATATAATAAATGTAATGTAATATAATGTTGAAGCACCCAAACGCTTGACCACACGAGAGTCAAGTCATACGATGTTGATGCGCACTGACTGCTGATCAAACTCCCTCAAGACTGAGTTGTCCAATTGGACAGTGCAGCTTACAAGTGCATTGAGATTTTCGTTCACGATATCCTCCCAAAATGCATTGTTTGAAAATGATGACATCCATCTTTGAATGGAATGGCTATTAAAATCAATGCAAAGAACAGACACGATAGCCGCAATCTAGCAATCGGGAGCTTATTTGACACGTTTTCCGGATAAGTCCCTTGGAGGCTTAGTTGGGTTAAAATGTTCTTCGGTTACTCAGCGACCCCATAAAAATTGCATTCAAATTCAGTGTTTTCTTCAGAATACGTATGTTCTGCAACGTGTTTTTGTCAAATGATCGAATTTATTTGCATAAAAACAATGATGTAACAATGATGAGAATTGTAGTAATATGCTCAGGACGTCAAAAAATATGAATTTACAGTTCCAAAATTACCATATCACGCTTCTTTCATTCCACAATGGCAATTAAGCACACGAAGGGGCTTTTTGGAATGTTGCCGAATAGGCTGTCTGGGGGCTTATTCGAAATACTTCTTTTTTAAACTTATACGGCTCGTTTGCGGGATGGTTCACGAATTTTAAACTTATACGGCTCGTTTGCGCGATGGTTCACGAATACCTTGAACGCCACCTCAGAACTAAAAAAAACATTGTCAGAAAATCGGTGAAATTCACCGATACCTTGTCCGAGAACCTTTTTGTTCAATTTCACGGATACCTTGTACGAGACCCCATGACGGATATTATGCACAAGGATAACCAGAAAATCACGGATATTATGCACGCGGGTTGGAGACGTCTTGTACGCGGATAGAAAACATCACGGACACCCATGCGAGTAAAAAACGCCACGCCACCGTCGTGCATACGCTCTGCTCCGTACCCTGCAAAACACGAGAGGGCGCACGAGTTGCCGTCGCCGACCAATCAGCGCGCAGCGTCGATTGCGTGACGTCGCCGCCGGACTCCGCCAACCGCTACCGTAACCGCGCGCTCGACGCCCCGCTAATTGTGTTGTTTACGCTGTAATTATGACGCACACGCGCGACTGTAATTACGCGCCGTACCTGGGTGTAATTTTTGCGTACGTATGACGGTGCCGATAGTTGCGCGCGTCCGACTGTCCCTCCCCTCTGAAGTGGACGGCGTGAAAGATCTACTTGACCGGTCCTTCCGTCAATTTCGAACAATGTCCAAATACGCGCGCCCGTTGCGTACGAAAAGTATGTCGTCGACAACAACAACGAGAATGAGTATCCGTAAACGACCGACGCCCATCAGCAGCATGAAGTGCACGGAGCCTGACCGACGACCGCGCCCAAAGCGTACAGCAACCGAGTCGCATTTCAGTAGCAGCGACGCCGACGATGATAGCGGCCTGTTGGAGGCGAATGATGTGAAATGACAGCGGCTTTCCACCCTATTTTTGGAGATGGATAATTGCGGTTGATATTTGAATTTACAGGATCATCACCAGTCACAATTCGCTTCGACGTAACAGTGACCGACTCATGCACCGACCGACCGCACTCAAGAAGTGGACAGACCACGCAGAGAAAATTGCGTTCAGTGCTGATCTGGCCGAACCGCTGGTATTGGAACCGAATGGTGAAGAATTAGAATTGTACACAGACTAAAAACGATAAAACGTATATCGCATGTACAGACGGAAAAAATGTTCTACACTGGTTGCGCATGTGAATTCATGCGCACTGACTAATGCAGGCCCGTCAGCATTGAAGCATTTAAATTGTCCGAAAAGCAATTGTCAGCTGATTTGCATGTCTTGGTAGCGAAACAACTGTAATGTTGCGACCGCGCAATGTTGAACACGTCTCTGCGTATGGTGCAGTAAGTGGATATGCTGTGTGGCGAGAGCGATGACATGCTGCTGTAGAGAACACACAGCCACAGGCAGTAAATTAGGCGCAGACACACACTGAGAGGCACAGCACACTCAATCACTCAATTAATGTTGCAACACTTCATGCAGTTGCCAACAGTGCAGACCAGCAGCAAACCACTTAATGACCAACACACAAAACCAGACACGCGAGGACATGGTGTGGGCTGGGTTTTTTTTGCTTCTGGATATTTGTATCACATTTCTTCTCAAAAAAAAACGCGTCTGCTATCATATTGAATTTTATGAAAAGCGCATACTATTTATCTATCAGACGCTTGATTTTGCATTTATTATGAACAGCAGTTTTTTATGCTAATATTTAGAGAAAAAGGCATAAGAGGGGTCTTGCTGATGCTAGGCGCTCTCGCAGTTTCCAAACGAATTTTGTCAAAGATAGCGCGCGTTGCTTCATCAGGATTAGCATTTTTTGAATGATTTGTGTGTGTGTGTGTGTGTGTGTGTGTGTGTGTGTGTGTGTGTGTGTGTGTGTGTGTGTGTGTGTGTGTGTGTGTGTGTGTGTGTGTGTGTGTGTGTGTGTGTGTGTGTGTGTGTGTGTGTGTGTGTGTGTGTGTGTGTGTGTGTGTGTGTGTGTGTGTGTGTGTGTGTGTGTGTGTGTGTGTGTGTGTGTGTGTTCAGTTCGCTATCAAAAACGTTCCTCGGTGTGTTTTGGTCTGTGCTTTGTTGCGTTGATGTTCCCCCTCTCTGTACGCGGTGCACCGCGACCCATATGTGAAGCTGATGAGTGCACTTGCGATTCTTTTGAACGCACGGCTGAATGCACGAGCGCTTCCTTCGAGCGGATTCGCTATCGATGTGTGCATTTTGTCGGCAACGATCCAGTCCTGTCATGTCACGCGCACCGAGGCTCGCGCTTTTTTCCCCAAAGCCACCATCCAACTGCAATGCTTGCCTACAGCCACCGCCGAGGTTTGCACTCAATCATATTTTTTACTGTCGCTTTTCTCTGGCGCATAATGCAATTTCCATTCAAACACGAAGAACAACGCCGATCGGCCGACGCCGGCACCAAAGTGACCCCCAGCAAGCGCGCCTGCACCGGCGCCACCACCAACGTCGTGCATCGGAATGCGCATTGCCAGTTGGCATGGAGAGAATTATTTACTGCTCTTTTTTGTTTTTGATGCCTGTAGAAATACTGTATTTTCGGCAATGCAACAATTCAAAGTGTGCGCATGTGAGGAAGGCGGTTGGCACATACGATAGTAAGATACGTACGGTTAGGCGATTCGCACGACTGGGCGATACGTACGGTTCAAGAGGCGATACGTACGGTTGAGAAAAAGTGAAAAAGTTATAAAATAACGCAGCAACGCGCCGCATGAAAGTTTGGCAATGTAATTGAGTGATTATGACTTGGCGATCACGTCGCAACGCAGACCAAATCAATGAAGTATTTATCATGCCCTCCGAAGCGGATCTCCCCAAAATCACAAAAAGTGTCAAAGAGTGATAGTATACCTACTGCAAGTGGAGTGTACATATTATGCTTATGCGCGCTGAAATGAATGCGGTTCGTGTGTCCGTGCACCTACGGTGACCATTGAGGTACCAAAAGTTACCGGCTGAAATTCTCTACAATGTGATGATTGTCATTCTCAGCTGAAGCGCACCACGAACTCACGATATCGATTTTCCGTATAAACCTTGTGTTGTTATCATGTAGATGTGTACCAACCAGTGGTGCATCCTCTGAGAACAGGCAATAAAAATAAAGTGTAGCCAAGCCAAACCGAGCAATGGGGATTTTACAACATCAGGAGAACCACACGCGGCAAGGTTCAAACGTTACTTATTCGTTCGCAAATCAGTCAGTCTGTCCACGTGCGCAAGATGTAGTCATCGTTGCGTTTTTATTGGTCTTTCGTTTGAAATGAGCATTTCAGTTTTTGAAGCCGACGGAGGCGGAACCGGCGGTGTTTTAACACCGATGCGGACTTCGCGCCAAAATCCAAGACTGTGACCGGCATTTGACAAAGAAGAAGCAGAAAGGGTTCTACCTGTTTACGTCCCGCAGATTCCTGGCGCCAAATTCGAGTTTTCGGTCATCTATTTCTATGAACAGACAAACACATATCGATTGCGTTGCAATTGCTGCAACAAAGTATACGAAAAAAGTTTGTTCTATTTGCTTTCGTGTGTGACCTGATGCTTCAGATCTTCATTACGTTTCAGAAGACACGAAGAGACAGAGATCCCTCCTTCAGAACCTTGAAAATCGTTCGCATATCCGTTCGAGATGGTCGGTTTGTGGTTTCGGACCCGGATGGCACTGCTACAGCAGAACATTTCTGCATTCCGACGCAGCAGGAAGACGACGTCGACGCCAGGGAGGTGTACAGGTACGATAAATTTGGCTGATACAAAATGATAACCATACTGACTTATCACCTGCTTGCTATTTCAGGGCAAATTCGCTACGCATTCGCGTTTCACCAGAGCGGCCTTCGAAGCTCAACGATCGTGGTCGCCGAATCATACACACAAAGTTTGAGGGCAACCCAGCCAGCTGATTGCAGCCCGTGTCCGATCGATACCCTGATCTGCAAAGGGCAGCACGATCCTGTCGACGCAACAACACGGTCGGCCTGCCCGATATGTCATCATTCATACATGATCGCTTGTTCCCATCAGCGCTGCTCGTGAGCAGGGTTGGATAAAAAAATTTGTTTATTATCGAACTTTTTTTATAAAAAGCGTCTTAATTTTTTTTAAATCACTTTTCTTTATTCCGGACCCCCAAAAATTTGGTTTCTTGAAGAATGAAATTTCTGAAATCAGGTTACTTGGGAATGTTTTGAGGGACACTAAAGATAACTTTTCCACTGACTTGCATGTTTACGTCGACCACCTGCGATCTAACCCCTTTGATCATGACTTTGAAAACCTCGAAGGTAACTCTGTGAGTATACAATGTATATGACAAAGGGAAGACCAACCCTCTGTTTGTGAATTTGGGGATAACTTTGAAGAGAGATCAAGACTTACACCATACTATCTTGTGTCACAAAAGCAACAAATGATAATTCCACACAACTGCAAACAGGCGAGCAACGCGGAGTCCGTCGATAGCTTACGACACGCTCAATAACTGCACAGTATACGGTATGAGGTGTCCTATATTACACATGCAGCAGTTGTTGGGATGTCTGGGAACTGTATGAGTCTATAACAACACCATTTCAAACTGAAATATAAGCGCCGCAGGCGGTTTTTTGAGAATGATGAGCAACAAAACGCTTGAAAACATGCCTTTTTAATTAAAAGTGGCCAGTTTAAAAAAAAATTTTACAAAAATTTCTTGCTTTTTTAATCCAACCCTGTTCGTGGGTACCCAAGAACTCAGAAATGGTTTGTTATCATGCCCATCAATCAGAGAAAAGAATGTTCCATTGTAGGTCAAGAAGGAAAATCGAGCAACAGGCCCATCGGACTATTTCCCAAATGTGGATGAGAGGTTGGAAAATGACTGATTGGTGCTGCGGTTTGAGCCCGACCCAGCGGAACCACCCTTTTTTGTGGTATGATCACACCGTGAAGCTTGATCTGAGTAGGTTTACACACTACGATTCAAAGCAAGTTTTGTCTTGGTATAGATCTTGTCCTACTGCATTTTCATAGGTTTTTTCTGAGGCGTTCCTCACGCCAGGTTCAAATTCTATACCAATGAAGCGGGTTTCAGATACTTATGGCCAGGGTTGAAATTTTTTTAATTAACGAGCTTTTTTTTAAAAATTATTTTTTTTGATTTTTTTTGACGAAACTTTTTTTAATCAGAAAAAGTGTTGAAAACGACGTTTCAGGATAAATGAAATCGATGAAACATTCGCCGATTGTCTCGGAAGTTTTTGGTAAACATTTTTAGATGGCAATCTCCAAAATCTCGGACTCGGAAAAATTTTCACCAAACCCTCACATGGTATCAGGTTGACACCACACATACATACACACGTAGGAAGTTACCCACTTGGTACCCCACTTACGTAGGTGTTTTCATGCCACCCAACATGCCTAGGTACTAGCATGGTACCCAACATATGTTATTTGTTTAGCAGCAAGTTTGACAACGTTGTTCACTTGTACCTTTTATTTGGGGTTCACTAACTCAACATAAACAGAATGACAACTAAAATACGTAAAGAGCACTAATATACAATGTTAGGCGGAGTCTATGTAGGTACTTATTGGTTACGGGCTCACTGACTGACTAAAGTGCATGGTACATACATAATACTATAGGTATACATACCAACGTACAGTGTGGACTAACAGTAACCAAGTTACATTCTCCCCTTTGTTTCTCTGGAGCCCAAGTTTTTTGTTTTTGTCATCGCATTATCACTGTGTGAACCATATCTACTTATCAATTTCTGAATTAACTTTTTGAAGATCAAAATACACATATGTGAAATACAGTAAAGGTTGGCACGTTATTTTACGACATTTTTATTTACACAGAAAAAGAGAGAGCGTGTGCGTATAGAATTTACTGAAGGTACATTATTTTCTTCTTCCGTCTTCATCTCTGTTTCGACTTTTTTATATCGATTCACAACACAGAATTACAAGTGTTTCATATTTTTATACAGTTGTTTTAGTGTTTCAAGGACATTCATATTGGTTGTTTGACAACATTAATACACAGCTTGTTTCATATCATGCACAGACTGCATTTCAGTGTTTCAGCAATAATACATAGTACATAATATTGGTGTAGTAGACTTCTTTGGTGTTCGTGTGTTGGTCGGTATTGTCGCAAAGGTTGTCGTTGCGGTTATGTGGTGTCTTGCGTTGCTCTCTTGTTGGTGTATGACTTGTCTTGTAAGGAAAGCAGAGCCACGGAGCCAAAGTGGTTGGTGTAGCAAGTTTACGTCAACGTCGTAGGTAAGGACACGCCAAGAAAATACACGAGAGTTCAGTGGAGTCGAAATCTTAGAAGTGACAAAGTCAGAGCAGGAAGCAACGGCAAGACGCCCAAACAGGAAAGACAACAGAAAGCAAACATCTAATTACACGCGGCAAAGTTGCCCCAAAAGGGGGCGCACAAGAAGAGACCAAAGGGGTCACAATTAGTAGTTTACACAAGCCCCAAGCAAGCACAAGCGGCATCCGCTATAGGTGTACAAAGGCATGGGCACACACTAATGCTAGAATACTAACATGGCATACTGATGCCAGAAAAGTCAGAAAATAGTCAACATTTTCTACACTCCCTACTTTAGAAGAAAGTGGGCATAATACCAAAAAAGCAGAATGAAAAAATACAAGACAATAACTCGCACCAAGATAAAAACATGGTGACCCAAACATAAAAAAGTCAGCACACTCCCACCAACAGCAAAATGTGAGCTTTAAGGTGTCGCCAGAAAGGGGTACACAACAAACACAAGTGAGTGAAAAAAAATACATGACAAAATTTATGTCTTCACAATGGACATACCCATGAGCACACCAATGTCAGAGAGAATTTTGGTCATTGTTTTGGTTGTAAAGTGAACATTGTCACTCCTACGGAATGAGTCAATGATCATGTCATTGTACCTATTGTACAGTTGGGTGTCAGAATTGATCACTGGTAATGGCACGAGACCGATTTTGAGATTTGGGCTACGCATGCGACAAACAGCAACCAATTTTTGGAGAGAATGAATGAGTGATTGGATGGTGTTGCCATTTGTCACATCGTTCACACCAACACACAACACGTAGCCTTGCCTAGGCCTAAACCTAGAGTGCATCGTGTCCACCCTGGCGATGAGTTCACGCGTTGTCGCACCGGACTGCGCCAGAACCGCAACAGAGTCATCGTAAACAGACGACGGCACTCGCTCGGCAGTGACACGCGAATCGCCACCAACCCAGACGTTCGGCTGTGTTCGGCCCTTGACAACGGTCGGCGGTGGCAATGACGACGACCGGCTGTTGTGGTACTGAGCAGATCCTGAGCGCATAGGGGCACGCTTGACGGGGGGACGGGCACTGGAACCGTGTGGTGCACGCAGGCGCTTGGTTGCACCAGCAGGGGGCCGAGCGTTGTGTGACATGTGTGCGCGTGTGCTGTGGGGCTGCTGTGGTTGTTGCATGATTGACTGCTGTTGCTGTTCCAATTGAATGTTGTTGATGGGGTCTTGCACGACGGTTGGAATGTTTTGTGCAGACCCGTATAGAAGGGGCCATTGTTTGACCGCCTCTAGCAACAAGTGTTTGATAGCTATGGGTTGGGTCTGGATGAGATGCGACTGAGTCAGTGACTCAGGCGTGTTGGACAGCATGTTCGCTGCGACGCGTTGCAGCAAAAGGTAGTCGAGTTTCTGGTTTTCGTCGGCTGTTGCGACGTCAGACGGTAAAGGTGGGATGATGTTGGTGGACATTCTGTTGCAGACAGTATAATAACAGCAGCGAATTGTAGAGAGAAACTGAATATTGGGTGTGTTGCTCTGCACCTTTTTATAGCAGCGCACATGTCACTTTTGCTCTCATGTCAGATATAAGCGCATGTCAAACGAGCAATTATGCACTCATGGGCTTGGGTTGTAGTTCATGAATATTATGATTTTTTGACTCTTTCTGACCGGAAGTTGTTACGAATGAGGAGATCGGAAGTGGTGCAGAGCCATAATGATCTGGTTTGATGGAATGTTGTCGCTTTTAGGGTTTTGTGGCGTTCTCATTCCGGTTTTGGAGCGACATTCACCGAAGTTATGTACAGAATGAAGCATCATATAAATATAACGTTTATAGTATGTACATGCAGTACGACGTATTTACAGTATATACAATGTGTCAAACTTTTTAGTTTGACTGTGTTCGTGTGAATATCAGAGTGAGTTTGTTGACCACGCATTCAATGATGAGCAGAATCAACTTCAGAATAATAATCACACCAATGATACCCACAAAGACAGCAATGATAGTGGTGTACCATTTTTCGGCAAACGTGCCCACAAGATGTGAGAAGTCAAAACCACCATAATCATTGGACTGTATGCTCAAGTGGTTGTTGACAACATTCATTCGTTCAGCTGGTATGTAGGCCAAAGTGCCATTGATGTCGAAATGCTCTTTCGAATCGTGACACTTGATGTGGCATGACTCTGAGCACTTGGCCTGATTGATGTGAATCCTATGTTCGGACACGATACCGTGTGGTCCGCATGGCACTTCCAGATTGAACGAGTTGCAGCTCACGTGACCAGTGGTAGTTGACGTGGTTGAACGACAGTTGATCTGCAGCACAGCACCTCGAGTGCATGCATAGCATCCAACCACAGAGTTCACACGCACTTTGCATTGGTTCGGATCAATTTCCGTGAACAGTTTGAGGTTGTGCGTAGTGATCTGCATGTCGATACTCAGCAGCTGTTGGAATTGAGCTTTGATTGAACCATCTGGAGTGGGCAACAGTGTGAGACCGGCCGATGATAGAGGCAGCACATGTTCCTCTTTGAGAAACAGGTTCTCTATCGTCATTTCGTTGCAGACACAGTCCACTTTGGACATCCGTTGTTGACATTGACACAAGTTTGACGCCAAGTAGCAGTCCAGTTCCCTGGCTTGCTCGTATGTGCCACACTGCACGTCACCGAGTTCACCAGCGACTGGCTGACCACGTCCACTACTTTGCTCCACATTAGCGACTCTTTTGCCGTCGGTGACGAAAGTAGAGGCTAGTATGGGCATGGTGGGCTGAGTGATTGAAGCAACCGTGAACGTGATGTTGTTCCATGTATATGGCACAGCGGGTGACAACGCCAGTTCGATCGTTTCGTGGTAATCGTGTTTGTGAAGTGTTGCTTTGATGAGCACGACGTATTCGTATTCGACGCAGCGGAACACTTCGAATACCGTAGCACTGGTCGGTTGAACATACGTTTTGTAGAACACACATGCTGGGGTGCAAAGAAAGCAGGAATTTTCCCAACAGGAGGGTCCGTTCTCGCAAAATGTGAGTCCAGAGGTGTTTTGGACATCACTGAGCTCGTCAATTTTAGATTTGACAGTCGTTTCCTCGCAGATTGTCTTGGTGCATGAACCAGCTCCTGGACAGCGTCTCACTGACTTGACATGCATTTCGTAGCTGCGAGTGAAATAACTGCTGCTCTTTTTGCATCGCAGTTCGATGGCCATGGTTGCAATGTTCAGTGAACCCAATGGCTCACCGCTGTCGGACTGCATGAGCAAACATGAGGACTGCGAATTAGGTGGCAGCAAAATTCGTGTCGCCTCGTTGATTTCACACGTTTTTGTGCCGTCTGCTGCTAACTTGCACACATCCTGGTTGGCAGTCAGTGTTGTGGAGTCGAAACAGCTCTCGACATTGGGCAATGCCAGCAGCAGAGAATACACGATCACCAGAAAGGTGACTCGCCGACTGGGCTGAGCATATGTAGTGCGTTTATAGTGCACTGTCCTGCAGTTCAGCGAATACATTTCCATGGTTTCAGCATAGTTCTGGCCATCGGACTGTCTGCTCTTGTAGCGAATCCAACACAATTTTGTCAGCTTGATGCATGCAATTATAATCAATGTGAGAATGAGCACCACAATTGATGCGGTTGCGATCAGTAGAATCACCACTTGATGCGGATAACATTGCGGATTGGTGAGCATCAGCAGACAGAACGTGCATTTAATTTGAGCACAGATTGGTTGCGGCTGGCACACCTGTGTCGATTCGTAGACTTTGTGGCCGTGATGCCACATACTGACGCTGACGTTGTGACGGAATAATTGCACGTCCAGTGGAAATTCCACTTCGAGCGGCTTGTTAGACGTGATTTCGTCAAACGTTTGACAGATCTCATCGTCACACACTTGTATCTTTGCGATGTGTGCGTCATAAAACACCTGAGCACCAGTGGTGGTACAACTCACCTCACAATATTGACAAGTGATGGCCTCGGCGTGTTTGTGTCCGTACACCAATCGATTGTCGTAGCCATACTCACTTATGGGCAACAATTCGCCATCGTTGCCAATGAAGTGATCGATTGCCGGTCTTGGGTGGTGGTTCTCATGGGTGTACACACTCATTGTGTTCATATGCATTGCTGAACCATTGAGCAACCGGATGACCGGAATCTTGACCAGCATCGGTTCCTTGGCACAGTGTTCCTCTGGCTTCAATGAGCAGTAGGTTGGAGGACTGTCTGTCACGATGCGCTCGTGTTCCGGATGGACGGTTTGTGCACCAATCATTGTCAGCTGACACATCAGTAGCAGACACAGCATCGTTGATGCTGTACTTTGGTGTAGCCTAGGGGACCGACGCACTGTTGGTGTGGCGTCAGGGTGCGGTGTTGGCGGTCTTGTGATGCCAACATCTGTGTGCTGTGCGTCTGAGATCGGCACCTTGAATCCACTTGCTCCGCCGGCGTTTTCGCTCTCTTTGGGGGGTCCAACCCCCCTCCCCCCCTCTGTAACTTGGTTACTGTTAGTCCACACTGTACGTTAGTATGTATACCTATAGTATTATGTATGTACCATGCATTTTAGTCAGTCAGTGAGCCCGTAACCAATAAGTACCTACATAGACTCCGCCTAACATTGTATATTAGTGCTCTTTACGTATTTTAGTTGTCATTCTGTTTATGTTGAGTTAGTGAACCCCAAATAAAAGGTACAAGTGAACTACGTTGTCAAACTTGCTGCTAAACAAATAACAATGGTGATCGCACACCTCTGTGTTGATTAACACCTCAAACCAAATCAATCAGCAATCATTGAATCACACTACGATACACCTGCTGGATCAATCGAAAATTTGTTTCAAGTTCAAATTGCACCCGTAAACACACGTTCCAAAACAACCAAAACAGCCGAACAATCACAGGAAGGCGCACCCAGTGCACCAACCACAGGGGTACCGCCACCACCGGACCTCTCATTGCCCCAAACACCGGACACACAAAGTGTCGTAGCACCAGTTATACCAAAAACAGACGACATGGAAAATTTAGTAGATCAAATTGGTGATCTGCGTACGGCCATGAGCCAAATCGAACTGGACAACAGTGTCTACACACCACTACCGTATTTTTATAACAAAAACACAGTTCGAGGAAAACCAAAAGAAAGTTTCAAAAGTTTTCTCGAAGCTTTTGAAATTGGAGCAAATGCGAGGGGCTGGACAAACGAAAAAAGGTGTCGTATGTTGCCTAATCAACTCAAAGGCGCAGCCCTTCATCATTGGAAACTGCTCGACACAGCAGTGCAACAAAACTGGCCACTGCTAAAAACAACACTCGCAAAGGCATTCGTGCCAAAAAATGCCAATTTTATTTACAACGCTGAGCTGCAAACACGCAAACAAAGGCCTGGAGAAGATGTAACCACATTCTACAACGCAATTCAACAATTGTTGGAAGCGTCCTACCAGGACACAGACATAGATACAACATCACCCACACATCAAAAGTACGCCGACCGTGATTTGATGCGTTTGTTCGTCAATGGGATTTCTGATCTCGAAACAAAACGATATCTCTTAGTCAGATCAGACGAAATAACCAAACCTGAAGTCGCACTAGCACATGCAAAACATGTGGAAGCCGCTGTGGAACTCTTGCAACCAGACCCAACAGCAGTGTTTTCAAGTGTTGAAACAAACAAATTGCCCACTGAATTCTTCAAAGTCATGGATAAAGCACTGAACACAGCTGAAGCACATGCTGTACACACACGTTTCAATCGTGGTGGACGCTATAACACACGGCAACAATCGCGTGGTTATTTCCGTCCCAGAAGTGCAAACAATTTTCGTGCAACCAACGTTCGTGCAAACAATTTCCGTGCAAACAATTTTCGTCGCAGGGGTACATGTTACCAGTGTGGTTCAAATCAGCATTTCATAGCACAATGCAGAGAGAAAACACGATATGATGCGCGTCCGCGCAACTATCAATCAAACAACTGGAATCAAAATCAACGAAACACAAATTTCCAGTCAACGTCAAATTACAGAGGTACAACACACAGAGGCGCACCCAGTTTTGGAAGAGCCCGAGGTCGCGGGCAAACACAGCAAACCAGACAACGCGTTTATGCAGTTGATACGATGCCAAAAACAGGCACAAACACAGATGACGCTGAATTACAGGAATTGGAATCAGAACTTGAACAAACAGTGGACCAATATAATGATCTGCAAAACCGGATTACCACTCGCAAATCAAAAATGCCACTACACGCGAGTTGTATAGCAATCATTATGTGCATTCTGACATTTTTTGCTCAACCCGCGTACATGCAAACAATAAAAACTCAACCAATGGTATGCACACGAAACCCATACACAGCACAAACATATAAAATTCCGTACCCTGACTTCACGAAATGTGATATGAGTTCGGGAGGTTACGGTATATATGCAAACACACAGCCAGTAAATGTGATGTTTTACAAGCAAAATAGCATCAGACGCGCGGTTCAAGCAACATTCTGTCAAAAGATTGAAACAACAACAAGCACAAAAATGTCCATGCTACGCCAAAGGCACACACAGGTGCACACAAGAATGATTCCCATCTCAGCACACGAATGTCATCAGTGGATGAAACGCCATCAATGTGACGAAGGACCTTTAATGTGGTCAGGAGGGCAAATGCGAACGCTAAACAAAATAAACGTGGAGTATACATATCTAAGCATGGGATATAAAAATTATACAGAAGTCAATTGCCTGATGAGCAATCAGCTGATTTATGAAACATTTGATCAAAACATGCTGAAATCAAGTGCCGGACATATCACGGACAGTGCATGCACATTTGACACTTCACATTGCGCCATAGAAAACGGATTTTTGCTCTGGAATCCAAGTGATGTTAAAACATACTGCCAGTATGAGCCCACGTACATAATGATGGGAGCCCTAAACGGGTACATCTTCAAATCAAATGATATTTTCATGTGGTTAAGTCCCTCCATGTTGCAACCAAACTTATCGGGATGTCATGAAGAAAAGATATACAAAACGTATAACGACGTTATTTGGCGCTACTTGTCGAAATCCGAAAGAGATATATTCACAAACGAATTGTTCAAAAACAAAACGTCAATTGTTTATTTCCCAGATCTGGATGATGAAGTCAAACAGCAGTGGTTTCTGTCTATGGACCAGTGGACGCCGGTACCATACGACTTTAAGGATCAAATCTCACTGCAAAGTGCAGGAATCACCAGAACAGAGAAAAGAATTCTGTCGACAGTTCCAAACACGCAGATGTTTTTGAGTCTCGCGCGCATGGCCTACACAGAAGCTTGTTTCAATTATATGCGCATACTCACGATCTTACAAACACAGCTTACTGTACAGCCAACCACTATTGTGAGACATATGCTAAACAACCCATATCTCGTCACTGAATCACATGGCCAAACACTTGTTGTGCACAATTGTGATGAAGTCACATCATTTAGTTTTGTGCCACAAAACTACAGTGCAAACAACATGTGCAGCAAAGACCCAATTGTGAGCTTCATCTATCCGAAAACAGTGCAACGAGTTATAGGTTATTTGGACACAAACACAATGGAACTCAAAAACAAAGGACGTCCTACACTATGTAACAAACTAACAGAAAGCGTGATCACGTTGGGTGGCATAGATTCATATTATGACCATCGCAAAGCAACATTAAGACCTGCACATTTGGACATGCCCGAAATTGCAACGAATCAGAAAACACAGAGCACAATGTTTTCAGCACTGCTATTGCAGCTTGCTGTGGTCAACGAACCAGTATTGAACAGATGGCAAGAAACAAAAGTACCAAACAGGGGAACAGATTTGACCACGTCACCTGATGCAGCAGCCAAATTTGTGGAAGCCATTGGGTTTGACGTAACCAAAGAACCAGAAGACGCAATAGAACAATTTTATGATAATGCAGCACGTCAAATTTTATTCGATATTTTTGACGAAAACGGAATAAACTGGAAATCGTTATTTTTGCTGCTCTCATGCGTCTATGCATCAGCATTATTCATTCTGATCCACACGTGTTTTCCAAGCAAGTGGATATTGAAACACATGAACTTGTATTCACTCACTAAGTTTTTAATCAATGCGTGTTACTTTTGCGGAGACAGGGTATACGGTACCTTTATGAGACAAACCAGAAACCGACGCCACACCAGGCATAGAGCAAACAGGCGCAGTCGACTTTCTCAGTCTCAAGCACAACAAATTGCAGAACAGCTGCAAAACTTAAACACACGCAACAGTCGAAGTTCGTCCGTACCTGCTATGAGAGCACCACAATTGCCACTACAGAATTTAGACATTACCGGAGATGGCTATGAATCACCAATTCGAATTTATTGGCGCAGAGCGCGCGCAAACTTCAGAAACTGGAATGTACCATCAGCGTTGGCGATTACAAACACCTTGTTCATGATAATCACAACAATCATTCGATTACCATTCCTAATCACCTATGTATTTAGTGCATTGTTGGCCACACCACCAAAATTAGTGCTTGCAGCCACAGTCGCTCTCACTACGGCACGACCAATTATTGTGGTCGGTGTCATTTTTGCACTCTTGGCTGGTAACGCACAAAATACAGAAGCACATAATCACTTGCTTCAGGCTTCAATACCAGTCAAAATTGGTGACCAATACACAGTCGGATTGTTTGACAGTGGCGCAGGTTGCTCCATAGTAAACCAAAAAACACTTGAAAAGATGTCCCCAAGCACATACCGTCAGTCTCACGCCGATTTGCAATGCGTGACCATCAGCGGTGAAGATTTGAATGTTGTTGGATCAATAACCACCACAATCAAAATTGGACAAAAGAAACTCCTTCATAAATTTATAGTCGTTCACGATCTCGATGTGAATTGTGCAATTGGATTGGATTTAATCACTTGTTTAAGCCCAGTGTACATTGACGCAGCAGCTGGGTTGCTTCAAATCAACCATCGATGCACTTCCGAAGGCAGCACAACCGCAAACAAAGCAAGTGTGCCATTTGGAAGCCACCGATCGTCGAATCACAGCATAATCAGAAGTTTTAAAAATGTCACAATCCAACCTGAAAGCATGAAGAGCATAGTGTGTTATTCAGACAAAACGATTAAAAATAATGCGGTTTTCATACCATACGCACAAAAATTGTCACGACTTGACATAACTGCGTACGGTGCATTGTATACAAACGAAACCGGAACACACAACGTACCT